>QXTE01000140.1:3703363-3726591 GCA_003942145.1 Platysternon megacephalum
GTGTCACACACACACACCAGGCCCACCCCAAACACACACACACTAGCTCCCCCTACAGATCACCACTACCCCCCGCACACATACCAGGCACCACACACTGGGTACCAGCCCTGCCCCACCAACACACACACATACACACAGATGCCCCCACATGCACCCGGCTGCCTCCACACACACAGGGTGCCAGCCCTGCCCCTCACACACACCAGGTGTCCACACACATACCAGGCTGCCTCCACACACACAGGGCCCCAACCCCCCCTCCCACACACACACACAAACACCCAGAGCACCCCGGAGCACCATCCCCCTTCAAGCAGTGCACCCCCTAGGCATCAGCCCCCTGCCCTCCCCACCCCCCACAGTACCCCGTCCTTTCACTCCCCCACAGGCAGTACACCTGCCACACACACATACACACTGGGCATCAGCATCCTCCCTGCCCTCCCAGCCTCACACACACGGCCCATTCTCTATCCCTTCTCTCACACCAGGGGCCATCAGCCACCTCTCAGCCCCCACCAGGCATTGTTCCCCTTTGCCCCACTCATGCACACTCCCCAGGCACCAGTTCCCCCTCCTGCTCTCTCACACACACACAGGGCAGCAGCCCTTCCACCCCCTTTCACAGGCAGCACATACCTCTTTGTACACACACACACATACACACCAGGCATCTGACTCCACTTGTCACTGTCCCTGTACACACACACAGAGGCATAAAGCCCCCACCCTCTGCCACTCCACCAGCCACACTGCCCTCTGCGCACACACCATCCTCCAGGATTTTCACGTCTGGTTCTTAGTTCCTTAGCACTCCCACAACTCAAAGAATTTTCATCCCTGCGGGTAACAGCAGTGCCCTCCAGACAGCTTGATGCACATTAGTCACAACCAACATTTCAGGGCCTGTCTTTCAAAACCAGCAATTCATTCATGCATTTTACATGCAATTTGCTATAGGAACAGTACAGTGAGCATAATTTATTGCACATGCAAAACTCACACCTGCAAAAAGAAAGGCCCTGATTGAAAAACAACTCTTAGATGGAGATCTATAGTATGGCACAATGGCTTTCATCAGATGTGTTCCAGGAGGCTTAGGTGTAGCTATTGTATATTTCGGCCTTACCTTAGAATTTACTTTAAAAAAAACAGCACTTTAATGATACCTCAATATTTTTACTTTTGTTTTTTCTATATCAGAAGGGTACCGATCTCTGTAAGAAAGTCAGGGTATGTCTACACAGCAATTAGCCATCCGCGGCTGGCCCATGCCAGCTGACTCAGGCCCTCGCTACTGGGGTGTTTCATTGCTGTGTAGATTTGCTAGCTCAGGCTGGAGCTCAGGGTCCCAGAGCCTCCCACCTCACAGGCTGCCGGAGCTTTGGCTCCAGCCTGAGCCTGGAAGTCTGGACAGTAACGAAACAAGCCTGCAAGGCTGAGTAGGCTGGCACAGGCCAGCTGCAGTTGTCTAGTTGGTGTGTAGACATACTCTAAAATTGAGGCAGTTTAGGGATCACGTGTGCATATATGAAGTATGAAGTATGAAGTATAAGTATATTTAATCAGAAGTATATTTAAGCCAGAACCTGTTGCAGTTAGGATTGAGAAATACAGCCATTTTAAATCAGAATGTAAGACTAAAAATACCTATTTCAATTGTAACATTGTGGCCTGCTGTTATTGATTAGGCATGTGTCCTTGAGAAAGACTTCAGGCAAACCACATATTGATTCTCCTAATTCTCCATGTGCTATTTCATCTGTATGTTTTTGTGGGGGTTTTGCCAAGTGATCCAAAAAACCCACAACCTACACATAAACAGTGCATTTTAATAAAATTTAATTGAATCCAATAAAATCTGCAAAACTCAGTTCTGTGCATTGGCACTGCAGCCTATAATCATTGGCAAAGGTTTGTTTAAATGAGGTAAAAGCCATGATACAAAACAAACAAAGTTAAATCTGCTACTGTCTATGGCCCATGCTGTTGTGGAAGAAGAGGGAGAGAAATACAACACAACATAAATTTAAGAATGTTAACTGTGGCTTTGAAATTCCTGGCTTTTATATTAATATTATGTGCTTAACTTTATTTAAATAGGGAGGTTCTTCATCTCTGAATTTCCTTTCTGAGGGCTAAGTAAATCTATTTATTTATGTATGAATCTCTATGACATCCTAGAATTTTCAGAAGCCTTCATGATCCTTCGCTAACTTCCAGCACTAAGCAGCTGACCTTCCAGTGATCTGTCGCACATCATCCATCCATCTCCTCACAAGTTGTCCTCTACTACAATGACTCTCCACAATTCCTTCCATCATAATTTTTTCAAGGTTATTTCCCTCTCTATCCCTAATGTGATCAAAGTACATAAGCACCTGGAAAAAAGGGATGTAGATCTTTCATGGATGGCAGCTGCTAAACAAACTAAAATGGTTGTTCCAGACTTTCAGTAGAACTTAGATATGAGCTTTTAAGGCAAGCAAGACTGTCTCTCACCATGGTTCAAATTTTTACAGGAATTCAAGTGTTGTACTCAACATTGCAACACCTGAATCAGAGCCTAAATTTCATTTCAAAAGGAATTTAGGCACTTGTGACCTTTAAAAATCTGAGCCTCCACACTGGAGCCTCTACATACTATTGTAATATTGTTACTCATAATCAATAAAAAAATGTCCTTTAGGAAAGAGAGAGTGGTCTAGGGATGGGTGCCACCAACCTCAACTGGAGAAAATGGACTAGTACAGTCATTAGTCCTGCTTTCAGCCTCGATTCACCCACCTTATCACACCGTGGTTTGCTGAGCAGAGTTTGGGTGCATTTTGTAATTAAAGGAGATAGTAAAAAAAGACAGAACTTTTTTGTTCATATTAAGCTAACAATGTTCCTCTAATAGATCCTTCTTACGGCAAATGAGTGGTATTGTATTGTTAAGCAGGGCTAGGGTAAGCAGACAGCAAAAGTGAAAAATCGGGATGGGGGTGGGGGGTAATAGGAGCCTATATAAGAAAAAGACCCCAAAATTGGGACTTTCCCTATAAAATCGAGACATCTGGTCACCCTAAGCAGGGCCACAAATCATGCACTTAAATTATATGTAAAAAGAACAGATCCTCTGAGATTCCCTCTGGACATGGAGATTATGTTAGACCCTTTCTAACAAGAACCACATTTAGGTATGGTTTGCTAGAAAGGGTATAATACTTTTCGTGACTTTTCTAGTAGATATTTCTGTATTGGCCAAAGCATTATATGGTGTATAGTAAAAGATACGGATTCATCTCCAACAAATACAGTTTGTGGTCCTTGATAAGAGGAAAAATGTATCACATCCTTAAGAAGATGAGAGATTATTTACAACAGTTAGTCAAATGTTCGTGCATATTATAAGTGGAGATGAGGCATCAGAAAGATATTAGTATTTCTAGCTTGATCTGCAGGGAACAGTAGAATTACAAGAATGGGAAACCTTTGGGCAGTGATGGACTACTGTATTTGGATTGGCAGAGAATACTGGACCCTTATGGTGTCTGAGGAAAAATGGACAAAAAGCTTTTATATTTAAAGAGGGAATAGAATCGGGGAGTCATTACTGGGAGCTGACGGAAATAAGCATTCTCTGGATACTGAAAAAGATATAATCTGCACTGAGACCCAGCTGTGCAGAAAAAGTGACTGAATGCTACGTTTCTCTCACACTGTAGTGTTATTTCCAGGTTGTGAAAGAAATCCTCTAGAGGGAGTCAGAAAATGGTTTTAAAGACTTCCCTTTCAGTTAGATAATATCAAAAGATCAAGGGACTGTGAGCCAGTCTACAAAGAATGATCAATTTAAAAAAAAAAAAAGAATAATTTAAAAAGTCCCCTTTGTTAATGAGGAATATTTTAAGGGAAAACAGGGGCAAAAGGCTTATAAACCAAACAGAACCATTAACACAATAAAGGCAGAGTCTCATATGGCAATCTGCAGACCAAAAGGGACTCTGCCTCTCCAGACAACTTCAAAGACAGACATTTTCACCTGTCAAGAGATTTTTGGAAATGAAATCCATACAAGCCATGAGAGCTTCAGGGTTCAAAGACTTACAGTGACACTGCCAGGGCGAGAGTAGCCAGAACAAAGTGAAGGAGTGGGAGGTGGAGGGTCAGCCAGCCAAGGTCAGCATTGTCAGTCTGCAGAAATACAAGATATGCCATTTTAGAGATGCTTGCATCAGCACTTCCAGCTTCCTGGTTAAGTCACCAGATACATAAGTACAGTAAATATTTAATTAGATAGAAGTTTGGCTAAGATAACACTGCTGTTTGTTTACTGAATTAAAATTAATTTTAAGTTACAACCATTGTAAATCTTTAGAGGGAATTTAGGCTCTGTTTTTACAAAGAATTTTGGACAGTTTAATTATATCCAGAAGTTATAATTCCAAGGATAGGTTAAAACTGTGTTCTCATTAACTGGTTTAAGGCCCTGATCCTGCAAACACCTATGTAGCTGTTTTATGCATGTTAGTAATTCCACTGAAGTCAATGGAACTACATGTGTATAGAGAAAGTTAGAGAGAGAGAGAGAGAATTCCCATAAAGATGAGCAACATTTAGAGATTAATCTGACTTCAGCAGTTTCAAGTGCCTCTCTTCCCATGGACTTATCCAGATTATTCCCAATGGTAGATGGCAGCAGAGTAAAATAGACTGGTTAATAGAGCTATCTATCTTAGGTACCTATCTGGCACCCATCGCTATGGTATCTCAGCACCTAATAATCTTTAATCTCCCAACACCCCTATGGGGGAGGGAAATACTATTATCCCCATTTTACAGATAGGGAACAAAGACACAAAGCAGTTTGACTTGGCCAAGGTCACAAAGGAAGTCTATGGCAGAGCAGGGAATTGAACTGAAGTCTTCTAAATCCTGGGCTAATGACCTAAGTCCTGGACCATCCTTCCTCTGTCAAACAAATGGAAGTAGCTGAGCACTGATTTGTAATTACTTTCAGTGTAAAGCCATGTCTACGCTACCGGCTAAATCAGCTCTGCTGCGATCCATGCAGCAATGTTGATTTAGCAGGTCTAGTAAAGACATGCTAAATTGATGGGACAGCGCTCTCTCATCCATGTCCCAAGAGGTGGAGTCGACGTAGCGCGGTGTACACACAGCTGTAAGTTGACCTAAGTTACATCGACTTCAGTTACGTAACTTAACTAGCATAACTTAGATCGACTTACATTGTTAGTGTAGACCAGCCCTAAGTGCCATAGCATAGGCCAGGGGTAGGCAACCTATGGCACATGTGCCAAAGGCGGCACGCAAGCTGATTTTCAGTGGCACTCACACTGCCCGGGTCCTGGCCACTGGTCTGAGGGGCTCTGCATTTTAATTTCATTTTAAATGAAGCTTCTTAACCATTTTAAAAACCTTATTTACTTTACATACAACTATAGTTTAGTTATATATTACAGACTTATAGAAAGAGACCTTCTAAAAACGTTAAAATGTATTACTGGCACGCAAAACCTTAAATCAGAGTGAATTAATGAAGACTCGGCACATCCCTTCTGAAAGGTTGCCAATCCCTGGCATAGGCTATTGCATGGAATCATGTTAACTTTCCCATGCTGAGCAAGAATAGTCCTGGAGGAGGGATGGTCACCACTGCAACAGAAAGCCTCCCTTCTTCAGGGATCAGGCTCCACAGTTGGTCTATTTTTCTTTTAACAAGGTTGAGCTCTGTTCTGTATGTGTATAGGCAGCATGCCTACTTGTTATGCCATATGCCTTTGTCTTTTAAGAGCTGTCTTCTTCCCCATCCAAAGGTGGGATGTAGCGTACTTCTTGTAGCGTACTGCTTCCCTCCAGAGGGCACCAATACACAGGTCAGTGGATTCCATTGCCATTTTCAAGTCAGAAATGTTTATCAAGGAATGATCCAAATCAGTGAAGAAGAATCACTGAAGAATCCCAAGCCTTTCTCCTCTTTCCTTCCTTCATCTTTATTTGCTGGCTGCTCAGACACCACAGTGATGGGCATGGCACACAAATGTTAGATCAGATTCTTCTTCAAGATGGTTGCCTGCCTAGATCTCCACTGCAAGGGGGGGTGCATGTCTGTGGGTGAGCATGCTTGGAACTTTTGGACAGCATTGCCTCAATAGACTCCGCCATTCAAACATTCTAAGCTCACGTGTTCAAGAGGAGCACAATGTCCAGTGTAGATCCATGCAGGCGGTCATCTCAAAGAACCACAACTACTATGGTAACTGCTCTTCACAATATCCCACCGTTGGCTTTTCACCTTTTTCCATGGTGCCCCCCACAACTGGAACAATTTCCTAATTCCTGTCTGCCAGATACCTTCTTTTAAGACCAACTTTTTCAATGAACCCTTGTTCTCCTAACCGAACCTTCTCTATTCCTTTCTTTTCCTAAACTGTTTTGTCCTTTTCTTGAACTGAAGATGACAGCTGGGAGACTAAGACAGCTAGCCAGCTGAGTTCGCCAGCAGAAGAAGGCCAGGAGGTAGTGTGGGGTTTTTTTGTTTGCTTGCTTTTTAAAATTACAAGTATTCTAATGAGGAAAAACTCACAATGGGAGGAAAATGGCATGTTGCCAACAACACTGCTAGCTCTTTCTCAGCCAGCACCTCTGGGGGCCCTGGCCAGATAGGCATCCTGACCCTGGACACTTCTATCCAGGTCCTAGCCATGACTTGTTGGGAATGCAGTCTGGGTGTCCCTTCCAAAGAAAGTCGGGTGGGGGAAGCAGCGGGTGTGAGAGGTGTCTGTCAGTCAGGAAGCAGGTAAAAGAAGTGCAGGAGGAAGTGGCTTGTCTGCGTAGCATCCAGGAGCACGAGGACTTCATCAACAGGATGCATATGGAGTCATCTGGGACAGAGCATGCTGGCCGACTGGAGAAAACTACAGTGGAGGAGGAAGAACGAGATGCTGTACAGGGAGGAGGTGGCTGCTGGCCACGTTGGACAGTAGACACTGCTCCATCCCCTACCCAGGTCCCCTGTTCATCAAGATCAAGAGCCATTATGTTGTATTCCTTCCATAGAGGTTTTTGATGAAGCCCTGGCTGGGATGATTTAGATGGGATTAGGTCCTGCTTTGAGCCGGGGTTGGACTAAATGACCTCCTGAGGTCCCTTCCAACCCTGATATTCTATGATTCTACTGGCAACAGGAGGAGAGGAGCAGACCCCAACAGCTGAAGAAGAGGGGCTGGGATGCCCAAGAGAAGATGTAGGGTGATGGTTGCCAGGGCCGCCCTTATGGGGTGGGCAGGAGGCCTTTGGCTTCCTCAACCGTAGAATGCTGTTCCAGAAAGGAGGACTGCTAGGAAGAGATGGGGTCCACTTGACCAAGAAAGGGAAGAACATCTCCACACACAGACTTGCCAATCTAGTGAGGAGGGCTTTAAACTAGGTTCAAAGTGGGCAGGTGACAAAAGCCCACAGATCAGTATAAAAAAAGTGGTCTTAACAGAGGGCTAGATTTTTGGGGGGAGGGGTGAAAAATTACAATGGGGTCACAGGAGCAGTCAGAGGAAAAACTGGAGGACTCTGCTGGACATCTTAGATGTGTATAAAAAAATGCAGGGAGTATCGGGAACAAACAGGAAGAACTAGTACCTAGGCTAAATTATGACTTAATTGGCATCACAGAGACTTGGTGGGATAAATCTCATTACTAGACTATTGGTATAGATGAGTATAGCTTGTTCAGGAAGGGCAGGCAGGGGGAAAAGAGAGGAGGTACAGATGCTCCCCGACTTACGCAAGCGTTCCGTTCCGGAACGCCTTGCGTAACTCAAATTTTGCCTAAGTCGGAAACGTAAATCCGACCATTATGCAAAAAAACCCCAACCCTCCTATTTCTAGCTTACAGAACTTTTTCCACAAGTGCGGATTTGCATAAGTTGGGTTTGTGTAACCCGGGGGGCATCTGTATTGTATTATACATCAAAAATATACACACTTGTTCTGAGGTCCAGAGGGAGATGAAAGGCAGACCGCTTGAAAGTCTCTGGGTGAAGATAAAAAGAGGGAAAAAACAGGGATGACAGCATGGTAGGGGTCTACTACAGATCTCAAGAGGAGGAAGTGAATGAGGCATTTCTAAAACAAACAACAGAAATATCCAAAACACAAGACCTTTGTAGTAATGGGGGGCTTTAAGTACCTAGATGTCTGTTGAGAAAGTAATATGGTGAATAAAATCTCCAATAAGTTCTTGGGATATGTTGGGGACAATGTCTTGTTTCAGAAAGTAGAAGTAGTAACCAGGAGGCAGCCATTTTAGACTTGATTCTGACCAACAGTGAGGAATTGGTTAAGAATCTGAAGGTAATTTGAGTGAAAGTGATCAAGAAAGATTTCATGATTTGAAGGAAAGGAAGGAGTGAGAACACCAGAATAAGGACAATGGACTTCAAAAAAAGCAGGCCAAACTCAGAACAGGTAAGTAAAGTCCCCTGGGAAGAAAATCTAAGGCAATAAGGAATTCAAGAGTGCTGGCAGTTATTCAGAGAAACAATATTAAAGGCACAACAGCAAACTATCCTGATGTGAAGAAATCAGGAGCTCTTTAATGACCTGAAAATCAAAAAGGAATCCTACAAAAAGTGGAAACATGGACAAATTGCTAAGGATAAGTACAAAAGAATAATACAAGCACGTAGGAACAGAATCAAAAAGATTAGGGCACAAAATGAGTTAGTCTTAGCAAAGGACATAAAAAGCAATAAGAAGTTTTATAAATACATTAGGAGCAAGAGAAAGATGAAGGAAAGCTAATAACAGATGACATCAAGAAGGCTGAGGTGTTTAAGGCCTGTTTTATTTCAGTAATCAGTAAAAAGATTAACTGTAACCAGATATTAACACAATTAATATTAGCAATGTGGGGGAAGGAACACAAACCAAAATAAGGAAAGAATAGGTTAAAGAATATTTATATAACTTAGGTGTATTCAAGTCAGCACGGCCTAATGAAATTCATCCTAGGGTACATATGGAACTAGCTGAGGAAATCTCAGAACCATTTGCAATTATCTTCAAGAACTCATGGAGGTGAAGTCCCAGAGCACTGGAGAAGGGCAAACACAGTACCTATTTTTAAAAAGGGGAACAAAGAGACCCAGGGAATTATAGACTAGTCAGCCTAACTTCAATACCTGGAACAATTTATTAAACAATCAATTTGTAAGCAACCTACAGGATAACAAGGTAACACATAATAGCCAACACGGATTTCTCAAGAACAAATCATGCCAAACCAACCTATTTTCCGTCTTTCACAAAGTCTAGTGCAGTGTTTCCCAAACTTGGGACGCCGCTTGTGTAGAGAAAGCTCCTGGCGGGCCGGGCCGGTTTGTTTACCTGCCGCATCCGCAGGTCCAGCCGATCACAGCTCCCAGTGGCCGCGGTTCGCTGCTCCAGGCCAATGGGAGCTTCTGGAAGCAGCAGCCAATACGTCCCTCGGCCCGTGTCGCTTCCAGCAGCTCCCATTGGCCTGGAGCAGCGAACCGCGGCCAGTGGGAGCCGCGATCAGCCAAAGCTGCGGACACGGCAGGTAAACAAACCGGCCCGGCCTGCCAGGGGCTTTCCCTACACAAGCAGCGTCCCAAGTTTGGGAAACACTGGTCTAGTGGCTAGGAGGGAAGCTGTAGACATGATATATCTTGATTTTAGTAAGGCTTTTGACAGCGTTCTATATGACATTCGCATAAGCAAATGTGATCTAGATGAAATTACTATAATAGGTGCATAACTGGTTTAAAGACCATACTCAAAGTAGCTATCAATAGTTTGTTGTCAAACTGGGAGGATTTATGTAGTGGGGTCCCTAAAGGGTCTGTCCTGAGTTTGGTACTATTCAGTATTTTCATTAATGACTTGGATTATGGAGTGGAAAGTATACTTATAAAATTTGTGGATGACACTACGCCGGAAGGGGTTGCTAGCACTTTGGAGGACAGGATTAGAATTCAAAATGACCTTGACAAATTAGAGAATTGGTCTGAAATCAACAAGACAAAATTCAGTAAAACACATGCAAAGTGCTACACGTAGGAAGGAAAAATCAAAATGCACAACTACAAAATAGGGAATAAAACTGATTAGGTGGTAGCACTGCTGAAAAGGATCTGGAAATTATTGTGGATCAAAAATTTAATCTGAGCCAACAATGTAATGCGGTGGTGAAAAATGCTAATATCGTTCTGGGATGTATTAACAGAAGTGTAATATGTTTGACGAAACGGGGGATTTTCTTAGTGCTTGGCATGAATACAGTGTGGGTCTAATTTTTCCCTGTGTGCTGTGTGTTTAATGAGGTGGTGGGAGAGAGGGTTTGTTGTTGCAGAGGACTGGGTGTGACCTCGCCTAGCAGTCGGGACCCCGGACAACAGCCTGGAGATTGGGTACCCTTGTGACCGGTGACTGGGTGACCAAGAGCCGGTTCTGGCCAGTGGGAGGACAAAAGGCTGAGGAGAGAGGACCCCGGTGACCTGACCAGCCAGTTCCAGCCAGTGGGGGAACAAAGGACAGAAGAGAGGAGGCCCAGGTGGCCTGTTTACCTGGGACCAAAGACAAAAGGATGGGGGAGGAGCTGTGGGGGGAGATGATGTAGGATGGTCAGCTGGAAGGAGGGGGCGGCTGTACTGGGGAGAGACCAGAGCCCACCTGGATGCAAGAGAGACCTAGATGTACTGTGCTGAGAGATGCTAGGCCTGAGGGCCCTGAGAGCCTCGTGTTCAGATGCTCAATAAACCCTTCTGTTTTATGCTGGCTGCCGTCTAAAGATCGGGGTTGCATTATTCCTGCTGGGAGTGGAGGCCCCAGGGGTCCAGAGTGAGTGGACCCCCTGAGGGGGCCCACAGCAAGAGACAGGTGTGCTTAAGGCTCAGAGAGGTGCGCTTCCAGGAGGCGGAGGGGCCTGCGGCTTGGTGGGATAAATCTCATTACTAGAGAGAGAGTGGACCCCCGTAAAGGACTGTCATGCTGAAGGGGGTTCCTCCCAGGAACCGTACGGAGCCGAGAGAGAGCACAAGTCCTGTGAGACCATGACAATATGTAAGACACAGGAGGTAACTGTCCCACTCTACTCAGCATCAGTGACGCCTCAGCTGTCTCCAGTTCTGGGTGACAAACTTTAGGGAAGATGTCCAGAGAAGAGCTAAAAAAAGATGTAAGGTTTAGAAAAGCTGACCCATGAAAAAAGGTTATTAAAAAAAACTGAGTATGTTTAGTCTTGAGAAAAGAAGACCAAATATGTTAAGGGCTGTTTAAGAAAGCGGCGATCAATTGTTCTCCAGGTGCACTGAAGCTAGGACAAGAAGTAACTGGTTTAATCTGAAGCAAGGGAGATTTAGGTTGAATATTAGGAAAAACTTTCTAACTCTAGCTCTGGAATAGGCTTCCAAGGGAGGCTGTGGAATCCCCATCACTGGAGGTTTTTAGGAACAGGTTAGACAAACACCAGTCCTGCCACAGCACAGAGGGCTCTTGAGATCCCTTCTAGCCCTACATTTCTATTAATCTCTTCTGTTTGCCCTCAACTGAAATCTCTTCACAGTAGGGAGTGTGTAGAGCAGTATGCAGCTCTGCTGTTCTATAGAATTAGTCTTAGTAGGGCTTGTCTACACACAGTTTTTATACTGATTTAACTACATTGGTTTAGAAACAGTTACACAGCTCTACCCCGATAGAACGCTGTCCTCGGGAGCCAAAAAATCTTACCGCGTTATAGGTGAAACCGTATTATATTGAACTTGCTTTGATCCGCCGGAGTGCACAGCCCCGCCCCCCCGGAGCACTGCTTTACCGTGTTATATCCGAATTCGTGTTATATCGGGTCGCGTTATATCGGGGTAGAGGTGTAGTTAAATCCATGCAGCACCCTAGGTAGATGCAGTTATACCTGTATAAAGGTGTTTTTATCAGGATAGCTAATCAAATAACCATACTGTTTTCTAAACAGAAAGTTATATAGGTACAAACACTGTGTACAAACAAACCCTAAGGATGACAAAATATACACTTGGCCTCAGTATTTCCTTGTAAATTGCCAATCATTAATGCAGGGGTAGGCAACCTTTCAGAAGCGGTGTGCCGAGTCTTCATTTATTCACTTTAATTTAAGGTTTCGCNCCCAGACCTGGGGGGGGTTCAGGGGTCAGGGCAGAGGGATGGGGGGGTGTGGGGGTGCAGGGCAGAAGGCTGGGTGTGTAGTGGGGGTTCAGGGGTCAGGGCAGAGGGCTGGGGGTGTGTGGAGGTGCAGGGCAGAAGGCTGGGTGTGTGTGGGGGTGTTCAGGGCTGGGGTGCTCGGCTCGTGGGGGTGCTCCCAGCCCCCTGCCATGAGCCGCTCATGGCAGGGGGATGGAAGGGATATGCCCTGTTCCACCCCCTTCCCCAAGGGCCCGACCCTACCTCTTCTCTGTCTCCTCTACGGAGCAGCGAGCACGCTGCGGCTCAGCTCGGCTCCCCCTCGCAAGGGGGATCAGCTGATCGGCGGCAGGGAGGGGGAGGGGGAGGGGCAGGAAAGCACCACGCTGGGGGAAGAAGCGGGGGAGGGGGGGGAGCTTGGCTGCCGCAGGACCAAGCTTCTGTCTCCTGCCCCCGCAGGGGAGAGCGGTGGGCGGGGTGGCTGAGTGGGGCTGGGGTCCGGGACTGCGGCAGGCTGTGGCGTGCCACTCAAAATCGGCTCGCATGCGGTAGGTTGCCGACCCCTGCATTAATGTTAAATGGAACCATTCAGTGGTCTTATTTTTAAACTAAAACCTTAGACCAGGGGTCAGCAACCTTTCAGAAGTGCTGTGCCGAGTCTTCATTTATTTACTCTGATTTAAGGTTTCGCGTGCCAGTAATACATTTAAACATGTTTAGAAGGTCTCTTTCTACAAGTCTATAATATATAACTAAACTATTGTTGTATGTAAAGTAAATAAGGTTTTAAAAATGTTTAAGAAGCTTCATTTAAAATTAAATTAAAATGCAGAGGCCCCCAGACCAGTGGCCAGGACCCGGGCAGTGTGAGTGCCACTGAAAATCAGCTTGCGTGCCGCCTTCGGCACACGTGCCATAGGTTGCCTACCCCTGCCTTAGACAAACAGACATGGCAAATAGTTCAAATGTGAACATTTAGGGCTGACCCTGCGAGTCGTTGAGTGGAACTGCAGGTGCTTAGCACCTCTCAAGATGTGACCCTTAAATACACCTTTTGACCGCACACATGGAACAACAGGTAAGCAAACATTTAAAGCTAAATTGAGAGTGAGCAAATTGACTCTGAGAAACTATTCTGAATGAAGTAAAGTTGTTCAAGGGAAAGACTCAAAGGGTTTCCTATGTGTGTTAAAGGTGACCTACAATGAAAAAAAAAGGTTTTTAACCCTTTTTTGCCTCTTTATGGTATTTACATAATGGTATAACAAGTGGAGTTATTTTGTTTAAAAGAAACCTTTTTCCTGCTTGTTTCTGACATCTTACATTAGCAACTCAGAGCTTGAATACTATCGGTGACTGGAGACTGAGGTGATGTCAGAGGTACCATGGAAGGGAAAACTTGATTAAGTGGAAGTGATTTTTATTCAGATGGTTTCAAATTCTTTGGGTTTTGTTTGTGTTTGTTAACTAAACTACTTGGGAGAAAAGTTTTCCTTGTTGAGACTAATGCTAGTCGGGAATTTTTCGACAACTTTTTTTGGTCAGAAAATGCTAATTTGTCAAAAGTGAAACCAGTCGTGGGAATGTATCCATTTACACCAAACTTTCTGTGTGAGAGAACATATGCCCCTACCTACTCCAATAACTCAGGGATTAAGGTACCTGGGAAGTGGAAGACACAGGTTCAAGTCCCTGCTCTGCTTTGAACCTGGGTCACCCACATCTGAGGTGAGAGCCCAAACCAGTAGGCTATGGGCTATTCTGGGATGAACCTCTGTCAATTGCCACTTCTTAAAAATAATTAACCAATTATTGAGCCAAAGAGAAAGCTTAAGGCTGACCTATAGCTTGGCGGTTACACCAATCAACTGGGATGTGGGAGACCCAGGTTCAAGTCCCTGGTCTGAACATGGGTTTCCCTGGTGAATGCCCTAACCACCAGGGGTGGGTGTATGACTTTTGCAAATAATTTCGAAAGGTCGATTTTGTCCTGATGAAGATTAGGAACACTTTGAAAATCTTTAACATTTTCACGAGACAGGAAGAGTTACTGGCACAGATCTAGTTGAGACTTCAAAATCCTTGCCCCTTCAATTAAGGGCTGAAAAAAGAAGACTTCCAGTAGAAACAAGGAAATTCAAGACTTTACAGTTTTGATATTTCAATGGAATAAAAGGTGATTTCTTTCTAAGCTCACCTTTTAGGCCTCTTTTATACATCATATGGAAGAGAAACATTGCAAACCTATTTCCTCCCTTTTCAAGTCACAACCAGAAAAAGCGGCTTTTCAAGAAATAGCCAAGAAAATAATGATACCTTGGGGGTTTCTAATAATAAAACATTTGAAAATAGACAAATTAATAAGTTCTGATGAGGAACAACTCATCTGCCATGAATGATTTGCTAAAATGAAGGAATGAGTTCCAAAAAGCTGTGAAAGTGCTATAAAGATTGTTTAATATTCTGATCATTCAAAAATAGGTGAAGTACTCTTCCATCAACCAAGATTTGGTGAAAAAAATAATCCCTCCCACTCTGAGACATTACACTAAACATTTTTTATTATTCTTACTTCTTTAAATTTATAATAAAATATAGCAAAAGGCTCCCATCCTGTGCTCTGGGCACCTATGCTATAGGTTAAGACACAAAGTAATACAAAAGGTCTGCTCAATATAATCACCCAAAGCTCAGCCCAATGGCCTGAGAGAAGATTTGTTTTGAAGCCTGCCTGGAAAATTAATAAATCTGGGCTCTAGCAAACCAGAGGTAGGGAGTTCCAAAATCAAAGACATGGAATTATAAGACCATGAAAACAGGGGTCTATAATATTAGAAACATCATCTTAAGGCTAATAGTAACGATGTCATATACAAGCAATGATCTCCCTCATCACATTGGGCACAAGTTAATGTCATTGTAATAATACAAGCTACAGTTAATACACAGTCACATTCCTCTACACAAAGAAAAGGTGATTTTTATTGTTTTGTGGAAGGTCTGACTCTCTCTATATATAATTGCTAAGTTACAGCTGCACTGACAGCCAAGTCACATATGCTTTACCTTGAAACAAAGTAAAGTAAATAAGAGAGAAAGGAAAACAAGCCGTATGGTTTTGTGGTTGTTATTTGAAAGTTCGGCACTGTCTAGATACACATTTAATTTTCAATCTGCTGCCTTGATAGAAAGGTCATATCAAAAAGCAAATAAGTACATATTTAATCCTTTAGCAAAAAAAAAAAAAAACTAGTGAGAGAGTCTGTTGCCATATTATCACAGAACCATAGAAACCAGATTTTTTTTCCATCTCCAATATCAACAGCCAAATGTCACCATAGAGCTAACAAGCATGAAATAACTTCCATCAAGTGGTAGTACCACCCACATCAATCTGATTCCACCCCAAATAAACTGCTACTTAATTGTGAAGATATGTGGAGAGTCCTATAGTGACTTGCAGACCTCCCACACCCAATAATACATGCAGAAGGCCCTGAACGCAGTGGAACCATCTCTATTTATTCATCAAGGGGAAACTTTTCTGTTGACTTCAGTGGGAGTTGGATTGGCCCCTATTCCATCCCCCTGCCAATACAGGATGTTCCCTACAATGTTGATGTTTTTAGTTTTAAATATTAAATGGACTATTAGATCTCTGTAACTCATGGATGGTTGAAGAGGCCTCACTTATATGACAGTTTTCCTGATATTCAGACTACATTTTCCTTTGCTGAAATTTATCCCATTAATCTTAGTTTTACAAATCTCTAAACCTGCTCCCAGGCTTTGGCTCAGAGATGCAGAAGCTGGGTAAAGATTTATTGTGGGCATTCCTAAAAGGAAGATGAAGAATTAAAACAACTGAAGCCAAGAGTAAGCCAAAAAGGATGGGTTGCTGGTTCTTGTGGAAACCCAATACTTACTGGTGACCAAAGTCTCCACTTGGTAGGATCAACCAGCTAGCTTTTGTACCCCACATCTAGGTAATGACTACCATTCCGATATGTCACAATTACTATCTTTCTAACTTATGAAATGCATACCCAAAGATAAGATATTATCTTTACACTCAAATGACAATCTTTAGCAACTCTGAAGTCCACATGGCCAGGTACTATACAGATGCAGAACATCCTCTGAAATATAGTTAAGCTTGGAATGATTTGATTTTTAAAATCAGTAAGTGTTGATTTCACTGTACACACCCAAATTGACAGAAAATATTTCCGGGGTGGTAATCAGAATCATAGGACTGGAAGGGACCTCAAGAGGTCATCTAGTCCAGTCCCCTACACTCATGGCAGGACTAAGTATTAACTAGACCATCCCTGACAGGTGTTTCGCTAACCTCCTCTTAAAAATCTCCAATGAGATTCCACAACCTCCCTAGGCAATTTATTCCAGTGCTTAACCACCCTGACAGTTAGGAAGTTTTTCCTAATGTCCAACCTAAACCTCCCTTGCTGCAATTTAAGCCCATTGCTTCTTGTCCTATCTTCAGAGGTTAAGAAAAACAATTTTTCTCCCTTCTCCTTGTAACAACCTTTTACGTACTTGAAAACTGTTATGTCTCCTCTCAGTTTTCTCTTTTCCAGACTAAACAAACCCAATTTCTTCAATCTTCCCTCATAGGTCATGTTTTCTAGACCTATAATCATTTTTGTTGCTCTTCTCTGGACTCTCTCCAATTTGTCCACATCTTTCCTGAAATGTGGCACCCAGAACTGAACACAATACTCCAGTTGAGGCCTAATCAGCACAGAGTAGAGTGGAAGAATTACTTCTTGTGTCTTGCTTACAATGCTCCTACTAATACATCCCAGAATGATGTTCGCTTTGTTTGCGACAGCGTTACACTGTTGATTGGTATTTAGCTGTGGTCCACTATGACCCCCAGATCCCTTTCCGCAGTACTCCTTCCTAGGCAGCCATCTCCCATTTTGTATGTGTGCAACTGATTGGTCCTTCCTAAGTGGAGTACTTTGCATTTGTCCTTATTGAATTTCATCCTATTTACTTCAGACTATTTCTGCAGTTTGTCCAGATCATTTTGAATTTTAATCCTATCCTCCAAAACACTTGCAACCCCTCCCATCTTGGTATCGTCCACAACTTTATAAGTGTACTCTGTATGCCATTATCTAAATCATTGATGAAGATTTTGAACAGAACCGGATCCAGAACTGATCCCTGCAGGATCCCACTTGTTATGTCCTTCCAGCATGACTGTGAACTACTGATAACTACTCTCTTGATAACTAATCAAAAGGTACAGATAGGCAAAGTAAGAAAAATGTTTTTTGAGAATTTTTTGGAGTTTAATGTAAGGTTTTTTACTTTGTATATTTTGACCTGTGATGTGTTTTAACAGTTATAAAGCTTCAACTTTTTGAATCTCAAAATCTACTGTCATTATTGTCTACTTCCCCTCCCACCCATTTTCCCATAACTGTAACATTTAAAATAGCAAATGCTTAAACCCCAAAATTTTGCACAACCGTGAACATTTAAAATAGATAAAAATAAAAAAATGTTTAAAAATAAACAGCAATATTAACAACTGACATTAAAAAATACAGCCAACCCTAACTATAGTTAATAACTGTAGAAATCCAGCAATAATTGCTGTGACAATATCAAAAGTCAAATGTTGCTATGGAGCTAACAAGCATGAAATAACTTAAATCAGGTGGTAGTACAACCAACATCAATCTGATTCCAACCCAAATAAATGGCTACTTAGTTACGAAGAAATCTGGAGTCCTGTAGTGACTCAGGGGCAAACGATGGCATCTCCCAGACCCAATCATACGTGCAGAAGGCCCTGAACACAGTGGAACCAGAAGTAAGACCCTCCCCATGGAGCATCAGCCATGGAAACCACCATAGCCTAGAGGCTGTAGCAGATGGCACTCCATCTCCCAACACTTTTAGAGCACCCCTGTACACAGGGGCGACTCCAGGCACCAGCGCAGCAAGCACGTGCCTGGGGCGGCAAGCCACGGGGGGCACCCTGCCGGTCCCTGTGAGGGCGGCAGTCAGGCGGCCTTCGGCGGCATGCCTGCGGGAGGTCCGCCGGTCCCGTGGATTCGGCGGCAATTCGGCGGCAGGGACGCCGAAGGCGCGGCACCGGCGGACCTCCCACAGGCATGCCGCCGAATCGGCGTGACCAGCGGACCGCCCGCAGGCGCGCCGCCGAAAGCTGCCTGACTGCCATGCTTGGGGCGGCAAAACACATAGAGCCGCCCCTGCCTGTACACAGTCTGTTTACTCTGCTAGGATTATTATATGTTTAGAGGTGGGGAGAGGAAAAAACGAATGGTTCTGTGTTAAACACAGAGGGCCAGATTTTCAAAGGTATTTAGGTGTTTAAAGATGAGCATGCATGCCACATTTCTGTGGGCAATTTCAGAAGCAGTGTTTGAAACTGCAGCTCTAGTTATTTCCCC
This sequence comes from Platysternon megacephalum, assembly GCA_003942145.1. Taxonomy (NCBI): domain Eukaryota; kingdom Metazoa; phylum Chordata; order Testudines; family Platysternidae; genus Platysternon; species Platysternon megacephalum. Next base: position 3,721,996 of record QXTE01000140.1, read on the forward strand.
TAACTTTGCATGATTTCTAGAACTAAACAAACTACCAGAAGAACTTTTAAGTCTGTATTTTAATAAATTATGAACATCCATTTTTTATATATTTCCATTATTTTAGTTTTAGACCTTCAGTACCATAATTAAGGTGTAAAGAAGCCAAATATGTATAACAAGAACTGGGAGAGAAGATATTTTAAAGAGTTCAGTAAAAACAGGAAAATTGTCTGTAATGAAGACATCAGATCAAAATATTATTACAGCTTATTTCCAGAATGTCTAATGTGATATTCATAGACTACAGAGGAAAGGATAGGGAATGTGTTTCATTCAATTCCTTTTTTACTGTTTGGCTTTTAAATATACACAGGATGTTGTAACCTCTGAGAATTTTCAAAGTCAGAGCAATGCAGCATAAAAGAAGCAAGGATATTTTTGAGCCTCTGAACATTTCCCTAGCTTATATCCAAGCAGACACTGCAGTGTAAAAGTTTGCGTATTAAGTTTCACTCAGAGTGCATACTGAATGCTGAGTAAATGCAGATATTCTGAACAGCTGTTATCTAAAAAGTCTGATCCAGAAACTGACACTATAAACACAAAGGGCTAACTTATCAAAACTCTGTATCATTATTATGTGTGCAACAATGTGTTTTGCATGCCTAATTAAGCCCAATTTGTAGCTAGGTAAGCAATGAATTTCAAATTGTGGTTGTGCAATGCTGGTGTCTTATTTGCATGCTGCATAGGTGAAGGCATGCTGTGAATGGTCTGTAAAAGGGATTTGACTTGGTCAGTTTCACAAATTTTGTCATAGCATTTCTTTGAAGAAAAAGTAGTCAGACCTTCACTAATATAAATTTAAATTGAAACGGGTGCAAAGGATCTTTATTGGGGGAAAATCCCAAGTAAAGTACTACATTTATGTTAGAAATACATATGAAGAGTCAGATCAACTTGTTGATATGTCTTTCTTTTTTGGTTATATTTTCTTTAGGCTTAGCAAGTGACAAAGCCTTTTTGAATATTTAAAATTCTGTATTTAACTTCCAAAATTCAATTCTGGGTTCTGGTTTTGTCAGGTCTAAATTGACAAGATATAATAATATTCCTCCTTTTCATTTTCCAGGGATTGGACTACAGCAGAACAACTGTACTTGCCATGGCTAATGATTTAATAAATAGAGTGAAGGTCTCTGTCTGTTTGGACCTTTCTACAATCACGTGGCAATGTCCACCCTGGAATTCTTTTAATTTGATAACAAGCCATTGTGCGGCTCTGCTGGGCACAACCTTGCCACTCCTTGACTCTGACCTGTCACAACAATCTGTGATGCTGCTGCTGGGAGAGTTTGGACCTCAGCCATTTGGCCTGTGTACTTTCATGCCTCAATGAGCCATTCTGAGACCCTTACTCTTCGGTGTCTTTATGTTCCCTTTGCGGTTTATCATTCAGCAGTAGAACCTGGATCTCCATTGTTGTGAGTGACTCCCAGTTTGACATAGATCTACCACAGTGCTGTCCCAGTCCTGACCAACCTCCTTCATGATGATCAGTCTTGCATGTGACAAAACTAGGATACTGAATTAAGGCAAAACAAACTGTCAGCCACTCCTAGGTATTTACTCCTTCTCTGGCAACAGTTTCAATAATTCCCTTTTACCAGGTAGGTCCTTTGTAGAAAGCCCGGGTGCTACACGGATCTTGTGTATTTTTGGTAAGTGTCTTGCCTCTGTCACGAGAGCTTCGGCCTGGCATCTTTGAAACTACCAGATGGATACCCCCATTCAGCAGGTTCAACTGCTGGTTAATACTATTGTTGCTTCAAAGCTTGATTATTTCATATCTTTATTCACAGGCTACAGGATAGAACTGTCCGCAGCTCTTACTGAGTTGTTTCAGCACATTGCCCCTGTTTTAAAGGTCTTTCATTGGCTTCCAATAAAATTTTGTATTGATTCTTTTGCAAGTTTTCTTATTCAGTTACAAAGCCCTCTGTATTAGCAATATATAGCTTCATCACGTCCCTACTTCTTCACTGAGGTCTGAATCTGCTGATTAGGTGGGATGCACTTGTCAAAGTTAGAATCAAGACTCACAGTTTTTAGTTATAGACCACTCTGTTTTATTAGCGCAGCGCTGTGCTGATACATTCAGATAATGTGAGTACCATATAAGACTCAGACTGTCTTATTTATACAGATAAAAAGGGGGGGTGAACTTAACAAGAAAACAAAGGAAGCAAAGCTGATAAGTTTTCCTGGGGCCAGACACACATCTTATTTCCTTATTAACTCTTAGCAATCTTCTGCTAATGTCCCACCATTAGCTTAGGTGCGACTCATTGTTCTATATCTTAATGTTTCTCTTCCTGACAACTATATTTCAACATTTCTCATTCCTGCTTAAAGGAACATACAGCATTTCTTTAATCCATTCTATTTTTACAATATAATTCATTCTACTTTCACACACTAAATACACTATCGAAATAATGGCAGCAAGAGTTTTCAATAATTTGCTGCATGATGGTTGAATTGGCTTCCAGTTGAATTCTGGAGCCAAGTCCATCTTCATTTTTAAAGCTAAAGACAGTTTTGCTTTTTAACTGCAAGACACCCTCTTGGAACTTCTCTTAAGACCATTACATAAATACATTTTTGTTGTATTTATGGAGGGATAGCTCAGTGGTTTGAGCATTGGCCTATTAAACTCAAGGTTGTGAGTTCAATCCTTGAGGGCCACTTAGGGATCTGGGGCAAAAATTGGTCCTGCTAGTGAAGGCAGGGGGCTGGACTCAATGACCCTTCGGGGTCCCTTCCAGCTCTATGAGATAGGTATATCTCCTATTATTTATATTTTTTGTGAACATTTTATTTTGGCTTTGTAACCCAGATATATGTCAGAGACCGGCTTTTCTTAAAACCAGCTATACAAATCATACACATGACTTTGGTCCAGATGAAGGGCCCAATCACACTCATTGAAGATGATGACAGTTTTACCTTTGACTTGAACAGTACTACAATTGAGCACTGCATTAAATCTCTTTGTCTGAAATTACTTACCAAGAGAACCTTTTGGGTATGGATGTGACAAGACCAACCACTCCAGAATAAAGACTGGCTCTGTATCAAATTTAGTAGCGTATGTGCTGTTACCACTGTGCTAACCCAGCAGACTTGCCTTAAGGAAACAGAAGAATAAGAAAATGGAGCTCACAATGGTCTTATGAAATTCACCCCGTGCTGAAGTCTAGCAAAAGACTTATGTTCCACTTAACTCCCACTTAAGCCATGGAGGCGTGGGGGGTGGAATGTGACATTTACGAGACAACTTTCCAATGCAATACATTTACCTAGAACAAAAACAAGCAGGTAAATCACCGCCGCTTCAATATATTCCTACACAGTAAAAATACATCCCGGATTTTTTCCAGTTTGTATCACTCAGAGTTACTTCAGTTGTTTTTAAACATTTTTGGACAACACCCAGCGCAATGGATCCATGCTTTATAAATGTGACCAAATAAAATAATTGCCCAATTATGACCTTGTAAACAAAACATTTCTGTGGTACTTTTCCCTAGAGTGATGTATAGAGAGCAGATGTTACAAATCAAGGTTTTCACACACAGCCTGAGTAAATGGGGAATTCCACAGACATGAGAATCCTTTCCCCAAGGGTCACTGCTGCAGGCTTAAGCTACCGTAACACCCGTGACTGCTCAGAATTAAGTCCTTCCCTCCTGCCTAAAGCGGTCTCTGCACGTATACACTTGGAACACTTGGGAAACACAGCTTTATGGTATGCAGGGTGTGGGCACCTTGTAAGACTCCCCGTCTTGCTGCCCATTAGATCTTCCCTACCCACAGTGGAGGGGGAAGTGCACCTAAGAACCCAGCTCTCTTAGGGTCCTCAAACACTTTTATTGTAATGCAGCTTAATCAAAGATGTGAGCTAGATCTGACTGCTATAGATCTGGCCTATAACGACCAGGAAACATGTCTAACCAAGCATTCTTTACCTTTACTGTGAAATCTGAATTATAGTTACATGATTTCTAAAGAGTTGGGACCTATGTCTGCTCCTGATGAAGCCAATAGAAAAACTCCCATTAACTTCAGCAAGAGCAAGATGGGGGGTTGGTACATGCTCATTCCTCTTTGGCATCAGCCCACTATATTTATCCCTAGATCGGGGTGAGCAAACTTTTTGGCCTGAGGGCCACAACGGGGTTCCGAAACTGTACGGAGGGCCGGGTAGGGAAGGCTGTGCCTCCCCAAACAGCCTGGCCCCCGCCCCCTATCCGCCCCCTCCCACTTCCCGCCCCCTGACTGCCCCCCTCAGAACCACCAACCCATCCAACCCCCCCGCTCTCTGTCCCCTGACTGCCCCGACCCCTATCCACACCCCTGCCCCCTGACAGGCCCACCGGGACTCCCATGCCTATCCAAGCCTCCCTGTTCCCCGTCCCCTGACAGCCCCCCCGAACCTCCACCCCATCCAACCACCCCCTGCTCCCTGTCCCCTGACTGCCCCCCGGGACCCTCTTCCCCTTATCCAACCCCCTCCCCCTCCACTCCCTACCCCCTTACCATGCCACTCAG
>QXTE01000140.1:3727866-3897362 GCA_003942145.1 Platysternon megacephalum
TTCTGTAAAGGGAAATCGTGTCTTACTAATCTATTAGAGTTCTTTGAAGGGGTCAACAAACATGTGGACAAGGGGGATCCGGTGGACATAGTGTACTTAGATTTCCAGAAAGCCTTTGACAAGGTCCCTCACCAAAGGCTCCTACGTAAATTAAGCTGTCATGGGATAAAAGGGAAGGTCCTTTCATGGATTGAGAACTGGTTAAAGGACAGGGAACAAAGGGTAGGAATTAATGGTAAATTCTCAGAATGGAGAGAGGTAACTAGTGGTGTTCCCCAAGGGTCAGTCCTAGGACCAATCCTATTCAATTTATTCATAAATGATCTGGAGAAAGGGGTAAACAGTGAGGTGGCAAAGTTTGCAGATGATACTAAACTACTCAAGATAGTTAAGACCAAAGCAGATTGTGAAGAACTTCAAAAAGATCTCACAAAACTAAGTGATTGGGCAACAAAATGGCAAATGAAATTTAATGTGGATAAATGTAAAGTAATGCACATTGGAAAAAATAACCCCAACTATACATACAACATGATGGGGGCTAATTTAGCTACAACGAGTCAGGAAAAAGATCTTGGCGTCATTGTGGATAGTTCTCTAAAGATGTCCACGCAGTGTGCAGAGGCGGTCAAAAAAGCAAACAGGATGTTAGGAATCATTAAAAAGGGGATAGAGAATAAGACAGAGAATATATTATTGCCCTTATATAAATCCATGGTACGCCCACATCTCGAATACTGTGTACAGATGTGGTCTCCTCACCTCAAAAAGGATATTCTAGCACTAGAAAAGGTTCAGAAAAGGGCAACTAAAATGATTAGGGGTTTAGAGAGGGTCCCATACGAGGAGAGATTAGAGAGGCTGGGACTCTTCGGCTTGGAAAAGAGAAGACTAAGGGGGGACATGATAGAGGTATATAAAATCATGAGTGATGTTGAGAAAGTGGATAAGGAAAAGTTATTTACTTATTCCCATAATACAAGAACTAGGGGTCACCAAATGAAATTAATAGGCAGCAGGTTTAAAACAAATAAAAGGAAGTTCTTCTTCACGCAGCGCACAGTCAACTTGTGGAACTCCTTACCTGAGGAGGTTGTGAAGGCTAGGACTATAACAATGTTTAAAAGGGGACTGGATAAATTCATGGTGGCTAAGTCCATAAATGGCTATTAGCCAGGATGGGTAAGAATGGTGTCCCTAGCCTCTGTTCGTCAGAGGATGGAGATGGATGGCAGGAGAGAGATCACTTGATCATTGCCTGTTAGGTTCACTCCCTCTGGGGCACCTGGTATTGGCCACTGTCGGTAGACAGATACTGGGCTAGATGGACCTTTGGTCTGACCCGGTATGGCTTTTCTTATGTTCTTATGACCAATCCCCAGACAGATTTTTGACCCAGATCCCTAAGTAGCTCCCTCAAGGATTGAACTCACAACCCTGGGTTTAGCAGGCCAATGCTCAAACCACTGAGCTATCCCTCCCCTATAGTTTCAGATTAGTGTAATAGCTCATCACCACCCTTCTTATAATGAAGCACAAAGAGTTTGAGAGATTTTATTTTGCAGAATCACAACACACTACATTGGAGCCGCATTTCTAGGACCTTTGCTCTGGGACCCACACTCCTGCTCTGTCTGAAGTCCATGAGAGTTTTGCCATGGACTTGAATGGGAGCAGAGTCAGTACATGTCTAAGGTTCAGTTAGCTCATGATGGATTCTATAAAAGACATTGTTTATAACTGATCCTCCATTTAGAATACTTCTTTCTCAAAGCAACCCCCAAAGCCTTTGCTCAGTGTACTAAGCAAGAACAGAGATATAAAAACCCACATTTCCCCATATGAGAAAAGAGTGAACAGCTGTAATGTAATATCTACCCTTCTATCAAAATAAAGACATGAAGAAACCCAAAGTTGGGAAGAGTAAAAATGTTATTAATAGTAAAACTGAAACATGAGATCCTTGGAAGGGAATGAATGAAATGAGAGGGGCGGGGTCCTTCCCTACTGGTCTGTACACAAGACTGGCAGTCAGGGGAGAACAATTCCCCCTACTGCATGGGTGAATTTATTGTCCGTGCTATGCAGGTGTTCAGGCTAGATATTAGAAATCCCTTCTGGCCTTAAAATCTAAGAATTCCTGAATTCAACCCCAGCCTCTGACACTAATCCACTGTATGACCTCGAGCTAGTCACTTCCACAAAGGATTAAAAGAATGGAATTTTACTTACATCTCACAGGTGTGTTGGAAGAGTGAGTTTTGAAGACAAAGTGGTATATATTATTAATGAGAGACAGACTAATGCCTTGGGGATACTGCATTTCAGAAGATTTGATTTTAATCACATAGTCCTATTCCAGTATAAACATCTGAAAAAGTCCTGTAAGGTTTTGGTGCCAAATTCACATCTGGTGCAAAGGGAACTGTACCTGCTTAAGCCATGTCTGAAGTTGGCAATTAGAACAAAACATTACACTACCTCTGCTCCCATCTTTATGGCTTATACTATAAGTGAAAGAGTATTGAACACAGCACAGATTTTATTGAGTACTGGCCGGAGTTACTTCAGCAGCTGCACTAGTAATTATAGTACTAGCTGTATCCTGTGAATCACATTCCTCCTGTAGTCCCCTGCCCAAGAACTGTCCTCACTTTTATCTTCACGACTTACAGTGCAGCAAGTTGAGTACAGTAAATGCCTCTGTACAGAAGGCGGTGTTTCTTGTTATTTTGAGGGAAGCTGACGATTATACTTTGCTCCTTTAAAGAACCTGCTTTACTATATCAAGAACTAATCAGTATGAAAATTAAGTTGTGGTTCTTCTCCCAAATGAATGGAGCTGGGCAAATATTCCTAAACATTGTCCAGATTTTAAATGTTAGTTAACTATTAAAGCTCCTTTTGCTTCGGCTATTCTCATGCGCCTTATGTTTTGGCCTTCTGCAAGAATCTGAGTGACCAAGCTTTAGTAAGACAAATGGTCACAGAAAATGAGTTTTGTCCATTGATCTCAAGATGACTGGGATTGGGCTTTAAAGAGGATCTGTGAATTTCATCTATTTTGTTACTCATATGCCTAGCTTTTAAGTCTCTCTGAAGTTCCTCCGTCTTCTTTAGTAAGAGTTAAATAATTCACGAAAAGCAGTCTTCCTCTAGAAACTTAGTTTTACATAATCGTCAAATTACTACCTTACTGTTTCACCACATTTCTCAGATTAATGACAAATATATGATCAGTTCTTGGTTTGGAATCTTGGTATAGCCCCTTCTTAACCTTTGGTCATGTTGAAAATTGTCTATTTTTTGTGTCTCTCAGCCATTATTTTATTCTACCATCTCATGACTTGGTTTATGCAATAACTTTTGAGGAACTTTATCAAAGGCTTTCTGAGATTCCAAAGAAATCAGACAGTTTTCTTTTTCCACTAGGTTGAGGACACACTCATAGAGTTCTGGTAGACTAGAGAGGCACAATTTGATATACGTTTAATCTCAAATCTTTTACCGATGTCAGATACACAATTCCTTACTGCTTTTTGGTTTTGAGGAAATGCAGTTCTCCAAGCAGGTTTTAGCAATTTCGTCTGCTGAGCTGTATGGATTTTACTCAATGTCAGGGAGGAGTTTTATTTACACAGATACTAGACCAAATTCTGCCCTCAGTTACACTGGCATCAATGAGTTACTCAAGATTTACACTGGTTTAACCGAACCCAGTTTGGCTTTTTGACTAAGTGTTTACACATTTTACACAGAATAAACATTTTCTTTCTAAAAGGGCTCAGCGCAACAGGAATACAAATGGATTCACAATTCTTTTAAACTGTAAATATCCCTCTGCCCTTCCAGTGGTGCTGGAACATTTGGAGTGCTGAAAACCAGCCCCCTTGCCCCTGTCCACTCCCTCCCGCCCCAGCTGAGGCTGGCAGCCAGGACCACAGGGTGCTGCAGCACCCCCCACATCCCTGGTTCCCACGCCTATGTGCCCTTCTGGGACCCCCCACACAACAACGTTGGGCAGAGGACTCTGAAGAATGAAATGGACCCATCTATTTCCTTTGCCCAGGCTGAATCAAATGCAAAATAAATGGTGAAAAGCAAATTAGATCATGAAAAGTCACACAGTCTCCATCACTTTAAATCTGTATACCAAGCCCAAATAACTTTCTAAAAGATACGCTATTGTTCAGAGGACAGGTTACTTACCTTGTACAGTAACAAGTTTTTTGAGATGTGTCCTGCTATGGTTGGTCTACTTGAGGTGACCATGTGCCCCATGTGCATTCAATCGGAGATTTTCATCACCAATGCTCGTTCAGTCCACGAATGTGCCTTCAGCCATTCTCATGACCCATGCTGAGGATGTATAGGACTGCGATGGATGGGCCGCACTCAGTTCTTTCTCCACTGCAAAGCCACAAGGAGATGAGGCTCTGAAGCAGCGGGGAAGGGGGGCGGATAGTGGAACACCCACAGGGGGACACATCTCAAAGAACTCATTACTGTACAAGGTAAGTAACCTCTCCTTCGAGTAGTGTCCCTATGGGTGCTCCACTTGAGGTGACTCCCAAGCAGTATCACCTGAAGGAGGTGGGAGATTGGAACTTGATTTAGGGCTGACAAACTGCAGAGCCAAAAGCAGCATCTACCCATGAAGCATCAACTACAGAATTGTCTTGAGAAAGTGTGGATCGAAGCTCATGTAGCACCCTGGCAAATCTCTACAATAGGAATGTCCTTCAGCAGAATTGTGGACATGGACTGAGATCTGGTAAAATGATACCAGAACTACAACCCTAGGTGGGCATAGTATGTTAGTGGCTGTATAGCAAGAGAGGATATAGACGGAAACCCAGCTGGAACGTTTTTGCATGGACATTGACACTTTTTTAGTGTGATGAAGTACATGCTGCTATGTGCCCAAGGAGTTGCAAATACAATCTGGCAGGAACCTGATGGCCCAATTGAATTTGTGCAATTAAGTGTGAGAAGTGAGGAATCAGTCCTCTGATCTGTCATGTGGCATTGAGAGTGGGCCCTAGGAACTCTACCCTTTGCACAGGTAAGAGAGAGGGACTTCACGGTGTTGAGCTGAACACCAAGCCTGTTAAATATAGCCATGGCCCAGGTTACAGCAGTTCTGATTCTGACTTTGGTATAGGAATGGCCCTTGAGAAGCCAATCTTTGAGATAAGGGAAGACAATTACCCACCACTGGTGAAGCTATGCAGTGCTTATTACCATAACTTTTGTGAACATTTTGAGGGTGGTAGACAGTCCAAAGAGAAGGACTCGATATTGGTCACGGTCCTGACCTACTCCAAAGCGTTAGAACCTTTTGGGAGAAGAGCGTATTGACATGAAAGTACGCCTCTTGAAGGTTGAGGGTCACAAAATAGTTCCCCAAATGATAGCTCCAAGTGTCACCATCTTGAATTTCTGTACCTTGACAAAAGTATTTAGCACTCTTAATTCTGGAATCGGTCTCCACCCACCCTTCTTTTTAGAAACCAAGTACTTGGATTAAAATCCTCTTCCCCTGTACTGAGTAGGAAGTAGTTCCACAACTCCAATGCAAAAGGATAAAACCTCTTGGTTCAGAAGAGGTTCATGAGATGGATTCCCGAAAAAAAAAATGGGGAAAGAGGGTAAGAAGGCAATATGGAGTACCCTGATGTTATAACCTCCAAAATCCATCTGTCAGTGATAACCTGCTCCCATGCAATGTGAAAATGGGAAGACAATCCCCAAAAGGTGGGCAGACAGAAGGGGCAGGATGGTAAAGCATCATATCTGGTTTATGTGAGTATTTATGGGCTTTGACCACAGCATCAGCATCAGCATTTCGCAGCTGACTGCTGCATCAGAGTAGCAGGAATAGTTGCGAACTCTCCCTTCTGCATCTTGGGGTTTTTTTTTATGTGGCTCCAACGAACTACAGTAGGTGGATAACTGGGATGGACGTGATCTCTGTGCTGTCTGAGACAGACTAAATCTCTTTTTATTCACAGGTGTATATATGCCCAATAAAAGAAGGGTCACCCAGGAGTCCTTCAGAAAATGCAGAGTTGTCCGTAGAGTCAATAAACAATTTCAAACCAACAAAGGGAAGGTCCTCTACTGTGCTTTGAACTTCTTGTGGAAATCCTGAGGACTAGAGTCATGAGACTTTACACCTCACTACAGCTATGGAAATGGAGCAAGCAGCCATATTAGCGAAGATATTTTGTGCAATTGATGTGGTTGTATTTTGCCAGAATCACCTGATAATTGTCTATCTGGTATTACAGGGTTGCAGATAAATAACTTTTATGGCCAAAAAGGTTGAAGTGGTTCTGGTCTTTATCACGTGGGGATACCTTTCAATGCTGTTGCCTACTATGTTCATTCACAGTATCCATGACCAAGGAATTAGGGGCAGGACAAAAAACTAAAACTTCCAAACCCTTAGTAGAACATAATATATTTTATCTGCTCTTTTAGCTGTCAGGAGTGGGGAGCAATAGCAGGACCCTGCCAGATCATTTTGGCAGGTTCTAAGAGCACCTCATTTATAAGCAAGGCCACCCATGCTGACAATGGTGTACATACAATATCAGGCAATTTATGCTGGTCTCTTGAACTACTTCTAATGGAATCTTGAGAGCATCTGCCACTCTTTTCATCAACTCCTGAAATGGCTTGAAGTTGTCCACGTGAGTTGGTAGGGGCATGACAGCCTCATCTGGGGAAGATGAGGCTATATTAGTCTGTGGAGTTGTCCCATCAGCTCTCCTTTCTTGTTTTTCAAATGTCCCCTCCCGTAGAGAAGAATGATGTGGTGAGACAGAGAGAACTGGAGTGTGCTGTCTGGTACAGTCCACATGAGTAGTTGGTACCCTAAAAAACTGTTGTCGGCAGGCAGCTGAGTATGCCCACTAGAGAGGACTGTAGGGGGATAGGGGAGGCAGCCAGTACTAGTTTTATCAGGGAGGATGACTGGCAGGTCGTGGTAGTAAAAGCCTGGAAGTGTCTTTTGATGTTCCAGGTGCTTCGTAATCAAAGGTCGGCAGTCAGTCAGTGTAGCCCTGTACTGAGATTAGAGAGAGTCTGAAGAACTCTCTTCTTTGTATTCCAACAGAGCACCCAAAGGAGGAGTATTTGGCTGTATGTCAGACCGAATCACTTCCGAGGCAGGCAATACGGGTGAAAGGTGAAGTACTAGGGATAACCCAGGTTTTGGTACCAGGAGTCTTGAGCTCAGCAAAGATGACTCAGGTTCATTGGAGAAAAATAGGTCCTGTGGTACTGTATAAATCTGCACAGACATTTGATGAATCCTAGACACTGAAGCATGCAGTACCAAGGGATGCTCGGGATGCTCTGCCTCTTGCTGTACTGATGCTCTCGGTAGTGAAGAGGCAGCAGCAGATGAGGGTGGTACCAAGTGTTTCAGAAGCACCTCATTCAGGCTTCAGTGGTACCAAGGGCTTCAGCACTGTGTGACTTTGATGAAGGCTTTCACTTGGAGAAACCTTTAAGGGGCGTGGGGTCTCCTTTAAGCACGTGTCTTAAGAATATGGTGTCTCTGAGATCTAGCAAGAGACTTTCCTCATTTCACTTGAAAGTCTCTCTCTCAAAGACCTAGAAGGCAAATGAGCTGCAGACACTGACAGAGTGATATGGTCGTTCAGAGGCCGATGTCCCAGGTGGGTCTCTGGGCCTGGATCTGAAGGAGGACAAAGTGAGCACTCCATCACAAAAAGCTGAAGTTTTATCTCCCCATCCCTTCTGGAGTGACTCTTGAAGCTTGCACAGGTCTTGCACTTCAAATGGATGTGCATATCCCCGAAGCAGCGGATACAATGCTAATAGCCATCACTAACTGGAAAGGATTCCCAGCACGGGAGGCAACGTTTGAAGCCTGGTTACTTAGACATGCCCAAAGAAAAAACAGGCTTCTCTAGAGACAGCCCCTCTGTATGGAGGTGAGGGTGCATGAGAGGCCAAGCCCCAGCCAAAAGGAGAAAGAACCCTCAAAAACTAAAGTAAACACTTACTACACAAACGATAAACAATAAAAGTAAAATACATTTACAATTAAGTACTAAAGACTAGCTAAGATGAATTGCTGTGCAGGCAAGCACTACAAAATGCTTTGTCTCAGGGAGAGGTGGTTGAGAAGGAATTTAGGGCAGTCCATCTGTCACAGCCTTATATATCCTCGGAATGGAACATCAAGAAGGCTAGGGCACATGCCCAGACCAAATGAGCACTGCTGCTGAAAAATCTCTGATTGAAGGTACATGAGATGCATGCACGCCTCAAGTGAAGAGTCCCTAGGGACACTGCTTGAAGAAGAAAGTTATGGACTTGATGCAGAAACTACCGGAGAGGTTGCGTGGCTTGGGTTGCGCAGGTCAGACTAGATGATTGCAGATTTAAAAAATCTATTACTATTAAGTTTTTCTCATTTAATCTTACCAATAAAAAAGGAATTGTGTAAATATTTTAACCTTACAATACCCATTTAATAACTAAATATTACATATATATAAATCTGAGACACACACAAGGTGGCTGAGGTAATATCTTTTTTTGGAGTAACTTCTGTTGCTGACAGGGACAAGCTTGCAAGCTTCACAGAGCTCTTCCTCAAGTCTGCAGAAGGTAACCCCAGTGTCACAGCTAAATACAAGGTGGGACAGATTGTTAAGCAGAAGGGGTTCACACATGGTAGACCACTTAAAATGAAATGGGCACTTAACACTTTTGCAGGACAAAAGAAGGTTAGTAGACAGCAGAGGGTGTTATAAATTGTAATGAAAAGCAGTGTCTCTAAGTCCAGGATTTTTAGTGTCCAGTAGAGTTAGTAATTTAAATTCCCAGCTTGCCTTTTGAAGCTGTTGTGTAGGCTTGAGGACAAGGACTGAGAAGTCCGACATGGAGTCAGTTTTGTGAAAAGTGTTCATCCATGGGGGATAGGGTGTTTTTATATTTTATCATTTTTCTGTATGAGTTCATTCAAGGGCATAGTTTTTGTTGGGGCACTTGATGCACTGGATGAGGTACACCACATGTTGTCATAGGAATGTGTAAGACCCATGGATCTTGAAAGATATGTTATGGGGGGTATTCATCATCATAGCAGTGGAGATATGTCTGCAGGTTTGATATCTGTTGTTCTGGCAGGGTCTAATGCTGCTCTGAATTTAAATATAGCAGTTAAACTACTTCCTACTCTTTCACCATTGCAATCTTTAATGTTTTATACAGAAACAGGTGGATCTTGGGGAGTGACAACTTAGTAAGAGGGAGACTACCGATAAAGCAATGGTATGAATGGTATGAATAATCAGAGGCTAGCTACAAACATATATGCTTTATGTGGTAAAAGCTAGGACTCCTGCTATTGGCTAACCAAGAAGCTATTTCATTATTTGTTAATCTTTGTACGGAAATGTGTTTATAGTCATTACATGAATTATCTGTGATCACTGCTATAGAAAAAACACTCATCTGTGATCACTTCAGAACAAAGTCACTTGGATATTTGCCATCTAATAGTTAAGATGGGCTTGACTGCCAAAGGGACTTCAAAGTATAAACCTAATGAATACTCAGAGTTTTGCACAAAAAAAGCACACTATATCTTGCATCTGCTAAGTAAAATCTGTAATACACATACTATAATGTATTTAGAATAATCAGCTTCTGCAGGAAAGACTGCCATATATTTAAGTATATAAAAATGAAATCTCACGCTTAGTTTAAAAACTGACACACAGGCTATGGGGATTTATGAGATATTGGTCGGTTGCTTTGGCAGATTGGAAAAAAATTGGTGGTATTTGATTCCTTCCCTTGTTCTCCTGAGGTTATGTATTTTCTAAGCACCATTAGTGTGTTTGAGATATTGTACAATTGAAAAGACAAGGTCCAGTCTACACTAAAAACACTTAGTCTCTTGCCACAGAAATCAATTCACTCACACCATGTACTGTGGCCAGAAGTAACATGAGTTGTGCACTACAGACAAGTAATGAGAGCAGTATGAAATTCTGAGTAGTACATATAATTACACTATAGTTTTATGCCTTCTATGTATTGTGCGTCCAGACCAGCATAAATGAGAAACTGTTAACAGAAAAGAGGGCTTTTCTCTTGGCCAGAGGCTGAGATACTATTACGTAAGGCATGCCAAACAGCATTCAAACACTGGAGTCAGGGTATATTCCTTACTCCTGGTTTGACATGGTATAAAGAAAGCACTCATACTCCACAGAGCCCAGAACAGTGCTCATGTCCCAAAGAAAAATGAATGTTAACCCCCACAGCTGAACATCCATCAGGTGGAGGCATAGGTACCCAACCACCACGTGCTCACAAGTGTTACCAGATTTGCCCATTACCTTGGGGCACACTCACTTATTAAGGTTATTCTTTGGGGGAGAGGGGATCTGTAATTCTATCAATGTACTGCTTGTCACTGGTGTTCTCATACGGAGCTCTACTCCTCCCTTCTGCAAGTTCCCTCCCAGTGGAGCTCTCCTGCAGGACCTAGGTTCCCCAGGGCTGGGTTCTTCCAGCCCCAGAATCAGGCGAACACACACACACACAGAGCGCGCATGTCCAAGACCGGGTTAATCAGCACTCTCAAGCTGACCCCTTATATGTCAGTAGGCTGGGTCGAGCAGCACCTCCAAGCTGTCACCCTCATATGCCCTGGGCACCGCACCGGAAGAGCCGCCTGAGCAGGGTGGGTCAAGCAGCACTTTCAAGCTGCCACCCTCATATGCCCCAGGTTCAGCACATCCCTATCCCCTTTCACGTTACAATTGCTCTGGTAGTAACCTACTTGATGAGCAAACCCCACCGGATTTTTGGGTGCTGCAGGGATCTTTAGCTTAGGTACGAGGAGCGTTGCTGCAGAGAGAGAGAGGCAGGCAACCGGCTTAACCATGAAAGTTATTTATTGCCAGGTAATAACCATACAAGGGGAGCCAAACAAACAAAACAGTTATAACATTACATCTAACTTAAATTTGACTATAAAAGTCAGGTTTAGAAAACTATAACTGATCACACAGGTCAGGGTCAGAAGGCGATACTGAGAGAGAGAGAGAGAGAGAGAGATGGGTTCTCACCACTCCGTGAAGCTTGAATTGATCGGNCACTCCACACACAGCCCAGCACAGTGCTCATGTCCCAAAGAAAAATGAACGTTAACCCCCACAGCTGAACATCCATCAGGTGGAGGCATAGGTACCCAACCACCACGTACTCACAAGTGTTACCAGATTTGCCCATTACCTTGGGGTACGCTCATTTATTAAGGTTATTCTTTGGGGGAGAGGGGTTCTGTAATTCTATCAATGTACTGCTTGTCACTGGTGTTCTCATACAGAGCTCTACTCCTCCCTTCTGCAAGTTCCCTCCCAGTGGAGCTCTCCTGCAGGACCTCGGTTCCCCAGGGCTGGGTTCTTCCAGCCCCAGAATCAGGCGAAGACACACACACATCGCGCGTGTCCGAGACCGGGTTAATCAGCACCTCCAAGCTGTCACCCTCATATGCCCTGGGCACCACACCGGAATAGAGCCGCCTGAGCAGGGTGGGTCAAGCAGCACTTTCACGCTGCCACCCTCATATGTCCCAGGTTCAGCACATCCCTATCCCCTTTCACGTTACAATTGCTCTGGTAGTAACCTACTTGATGAGCAAACCCCACCGGATTTTTGGGTGCTGCAGGGATCTTTAGCTTAGGTACGAGGAGCGTTGCTGCAGAGAGAGAGAGGCAGGCAACCGGCTTAACCATGAAAGTTATTTATTGCCAGGTAATAACCATACATGGGGAGCCAAACAAACAAAACAGTTATAATATTACATCTAACTTAAATTTGATTATAAAAGTCAGGTTTAGAAAACTATAACTGATCACACAAGTCAGGGTCAGAAGGCGATACTGAGAGAGAGAGAGAGAGAGAGAGAGAGATGGGTTCTCACCACTCCGTGAAGCTTGAATTGATCGGGGTTCCCAAGTGGTGGTGGTAGCTGAGGATTCGGAGTGCTGGAGACAGGCAGAGCCCCCTGCGCGATCAGTCAGGAGAAGATAAGTCCCAGTGGAACTGATGCAGATTTTGGATCCAGACATCAGAGCACTTACTTGAGCATGGGTAGGGGTTTTTGTAGGGAAAGAACAATGGTTCAAGGGAGAACGCTAGATTTGTTTATGGGTAAATTGATGGCTCAAGGGAGTATACCAAAGTTGTTTTGTTCAGGCTACTAGACAATAGGAACTGATCATTCCTGGCTATGGGCTGCGTTCCTTCGAGGGAGTTCACAATCCAATTAGGCAGCTTCAGTATTTTGGATACCAATAAAGGATTTATTACTAGAATTGGTCTGATAACTACTGAGTTGGGGGTATGCAGACATGGGTTCATTAACATCTGGAGCAGAGATTCCCCATCATGCAGTGCTTTCCTGTTTTTCTGGTCCCAGAGTTCAGTGGGGTTCTTGCCTTGGAATCTCTATTCTCCATTCTGTATGCTAATGGTAATGCCTCCCTACCCCATCTTTGATGCAAATGAGGCTAGGGGAGTTTCCTTAATCCTGTCACCCTTGTCCAGAGGGGTTTAGATGTGTCTTTCACCGCCTTTTCATTGCGCCATAAGGTACTACACTACATATAGGCATGTACACATTCAGTTGCACACATATTACTAAAAACAATGCCAAAGATGAAAATGATGATCTGATCTACATCTATGCTATGAGCTAAGACAGTGATACTCAGACTTCAGTGGTTCAGGAGCCAAATTAGCGATCATTACCCAAGAGCCACAATACAGGTCTGTCTCATCTTACGCTGGGGTTACGTTCCGCGGTCAGCGCGTAAAGCGAAAACCGCATATAGTCAAAATTACACTGAGTGTAATGGCGGGCAGAATCGCCCGCACTACAGAAACAGTATTTAAATTGTTATTTTTCTCTTTTTTTTTGTTTCTTTTCTTGTTTTTGCCGACCGCGTAAAGCTGAAATTAAATGCGTTAAATGCGCCTAAGATGCGACAGACCTGTAGTGTGAATTCATTGTTTCATATTTTTTCATTATATATATATATATATATATAAAAATCATCCTGATTGGTTACTAATTAAATCACAATGTTTTAATATCATGTGCTGCAAAGAGCCACAGGAGACACATTAAAGAGTCACTTGCGACTCACGACCCTCAGTCTGAGTACCACTGAGTTAGCGCAAGCATAATAGCAGTGTAGCAACGGTAGCACAGTTTAGCCATGCCAAGTACATACCTAGCTTGTAGAGCATCATTTTCGCAGGAAACACTCCTGATCACCATCAGTGAGTGACACTCCAAATAGCAGTTACTGAGCTACCTCCTCTCTCACTTATTACATTTAATAATATTTGGCATTTATAAGCAGCCTTCCATCCAAGGATCTCAAAGTGCTTTGCATACATTACTGAATTCAGCCTTCCAACAATCCTCTCATGTAGATTTCCCCCATTTCACAACGGGGGAAAATTGAGGCCACACAGTTGACTCTCCCAAGAGCACACAGAGAGCCTGTGGCAGAATCAAGAATAGAAGTGACATAGGGCCACACTTTCTGTCATTCCTCTATATATTCACTTACACTCAAACTTTAAATCAGAGATTGCTCACTTCTTGACTGATGGATTTGGATTTCATTTTTTCCATTTACTGTCAGAACCTCTTTTCATGGACTGCTCTGGAAGTTGTTTCCTGACCTGATGATTTCCTATTTCCCTGCTCAGATTTAGTATGCTGTCTGCCTATGGCATGCACACTTATCTATCTCGATTCAATCTATGATTCTGCACATGTACTGAATATGCCATAAACAGCCCACTAATTCATTACCAATCATCATGTTGTCATTTTGTATATGAATATTCCTGTTTCCATTTGTCTCCCTAAAAAAAGGTATAAAGCAAGTTTCTTGTTATCTTGGTTTTGCTGCTTTGCACAAGCTGCTCCATCATTTGAGTTTCACTGTTATACACTAGCCACTCTTACTTTAAATATAATTTAAAAATAGTCATTTTGAATACTAGGAGTCTGATTATGCAACCAGTGTTTGCAAACAACTTCCATTGAAGTCAGTGGGAATTGGTTATGTGTAATATCTACCATATATTATCAAGTCCTGGAAGTTTCAGCATTAGAAAAACAATTATATTTCATATTGTTTTGGAATAATCTAATCCGCATAGAACAAATTACACCATTTTAGGTAAATAATGTCAGATCAGAATATCCCTGAACTTTGGATCCAGTTATTAGTACAAGTATCCAACAATTCAATGTTTTTTTAAATGATTTTAAGCACTGGAACTTTTAAGTCCAAGATGCAGAGACTTTTACTTATGTCTGTATATTTCCCATATTGATCATATCAAGAATTTTAAAAATATAATTGTAGAGGTTGTCAAAAATGTTTATCCCAATTTCCCATAAAAATTTCTCTCACTTTGCTTATTTTCCCTTAACAATCCCTCTGTACAAATCACAGGTACAGCATCTGTTTAACTATAAGGGGTTTGGCTCAGAAACTGATTATTTTCATTCCAATTACCATATCTACATGCACTACCAGTGAATG
Organism: Platysternon megacephalum; assembly: GCA_003942145.1. Classification (NCBI taxonomy): domain Eukaryota; kingdom Metazoa; phylum Chordata; order Testudines; family Platysternidae; genus Platysternon; species Platysternon megacephalum. The sequence goes on from QXTE01000140.1 coordinate 3,742,503, forward strand.
AAGAAAAGATGTTAGCAGTAAAGTGAAGAAGGAAATGCACTGTTCAATTGTAGCAGAGACCAATAAGATACTAGTTGGTCTCCAAAGGAATATTATAAACAAGAAAATCTCCACCAAGAGCTCAATCCAGCAAATGCTCAAGCACCAACATAACTTTATTGACATGAGAAGTCCAACTGAATTGATTAAGACTAATTGTGCACAGAAACATTTGTATAGGCAGACCCTCAAGTAAACCGCCTGTTGACTTTGGAATGCAGTACTCCAGATTCCCAGTCCTGTACTGTACACTTTTCCTTTAGAAATAGACAAACTCCAGGTTAAGTTAGCTAATTGGTCAAAGCTACTGAGGTGTTTAGCTAGTAAAATGAGGAGCACAAGCCTGTGTCTACAGCAGCACCACACAGACTTGGGTTAAGTTTCTATTTGGTCAGAGCAGTAACTAAAAAACTAGATACTTTTTGGAATTATAAAACGTTAATGGAGAGTGCATTCTAGTGTTTGCAGCATGGGACTAGAAATCAGGCCTCCCAGGATCTCTCAACTTTGTCATTGACTCACTGTATAATGAGGAATTCACCTGAGTAAATCAAGGCACAGAAAAGTTGTATCTATAAATTGAGATTGACCTACCTCCTACATATGTTGTGATTTAAAACTTCATTTTGCAAAGCTCACTGGATGCTATGGTTTGTGCTAGGTATGTGTGAATTATTTGGAGATCTTTTCTCATGCTACTGAGTGTTTGGTATTCTTTGCTAGGACTCTACTAGTAGGTTCCTCTAAGATTAATGGGGGGGAGCGGGGGGGAGAAACAGAATAAATGGACAATTACATGGACTCCAGCAATAGCACAGGGTTAGATGTTTAATTGCTGTGATTCTTACTATATCCATAGTATTAACTGCTTGCTGTATTTGGGGCTGGAAAACAAGAACATGTTGGTAGGACCTTTGGAGTATTTTCACCTTCCAAAAGATTACCCTCTGATAGCTCTAATTAAGGTTCAAAAATATTTTATTTCCATGAGCAACTCTGCTTTACAGAGGCTTATAACTTAGTGATCAAAATTCATTGCAGGACAAAACTTTGCACAAAGTCCCAGACTAAGAGACAGTTTTGTTCACCATGTCTGAAGGGGGTATTTGGCCACTTTTAAAATAAAATTCAATTCATGTATCCTTCTTCATCCAATAAACCTAAAATTCTTTACAAACATTAACTTTTTTTTTAAATGTACATAACTTTAGTCATTGTGTAAACTATGCCATAAAGGTAAAACAGAACAAGAAAAAAAAAATCAGGAATAGAGGCTGTCTTGTGATATAATCATTACATAAGCTCTAGAAAGAGGGAAAAAATAGTTCTGACCACTTCAAGACAATTTTATTAACTATGAATTTGTTTTGTTTCTTTTAAAGTTATGCTTTAAACATGTGGCCTTCCCCAGATCTTTTTCAGGTCAATCTAGTTAAATACATATTATTTCAGAGCCTATGAAGCTCAGGAATAAAAACAACCCTCCTGAGCTTTGATGAAAGACTAGTCCCCTCCTAACTGGGTCTTGCTGCAGTTTTCCTCCAGTTAGGAGAGCCAAGCAACTCATTTAGGAGGTGCATTGATAATCTCTAAAAGTCATTATGTGGTGGTTATTACAGACCATCCTTGCCCTGGAGCTCAGCACACTTTTGCTTTGATCAACACAAAATCATCTCCAAGCTACAAAAATTGAGGCTGAAACAGCCTTCAGCCAGGCAACAGATGGCAACACCACTAGACTATCATTTTCGTTGGTGCTGAACATTTAAAACTAGTCCATGGGAATAGGGCTTCTTCCTACCTCGGGGGGGGGGGGGGGGGGGGGGGGGGGGAGAGGAGGGAAATAAAACGAGAGTCTACTGAAGCTTCAAGTCTCAATGAATGGTAAAAGGTGCTTAACCAATGGGCAAGTTGGAATCTCACCAGGTGATTGAGGCATGAAGTGCCAGATTGAGTCTTGCACACTGATCCGAGTGAAAATGGCCCCTGTCCGTGATAAGTCCATTCATACGCAGAGGCAAGTGAGTGTGGGGTTTCACGAGCTAAATACCAGTGGAGCCAATATTTGACACAGACAGTTAGCCTTGCCAACACATATTTGGGACCTCATTTCAGAAATGTGCCTGGCAAAAGGTAAGGAAATACCTTATTGGCACACTAGGACCTCCTCCACCTCTTAATCTGACAACAGGACATACTACAATCAACAAAGCATTCTGAAATAAGACTGCAAGGTCTTCCTTGTGACAATCCTTCATTTGTAAGACTAGACTACAGAAGTGTCTCCACAGTGACCCAGAGCTGTCTAAAGAGAACACTGCCCCTTTTGGGATTTGTTTGATTTACAAACAACACATTCTTCCCCTATGTGTTTTTTCAGTGTCCGACACCTCAGTCACGAAACACTGCCTTCAGAACTAGCAGCTTCTGTGGCTTGCACAGACAAGACTTAACTATAGTACCTTTGTGTTTAGCAGGTGCCCCTGCCTTGGCTCAGTGTATGGGGTGGTATGGAGAAAGCTGGGGCAGCAGGGATGAGAGAGAAATGAGAGGGTACAGTAAGAGGCATCTTGGGCAGCATGAAGATGGGCTGGGGCAGCCTATCTAAAGCTGATGCAGCAGACACATGCACCCCCTCCGGCTAGGGGAACCACAGAAAAAGGCCCTTCTATGTCTCTCGCAGCACCAAGACTGTGCTCCTCTGCACAGCTCCCCACCAAGCTAGGGTGATAGAGAGCTGAGCCTGACCATGCCAGGGCTGCAGCCCATACATCAAGTGAGTAGCCCCCCCATGCACCATTCCCTGCTGGCCTCCATACCCAACACCCCTCTGATAGGGCTTGGCCTCCAACCGCCACCCTTTCTCCCCTCATTCTCCCTCCTGCGCCACCCCCCACCAGCTCTGGGTATCCTTCCACGCACACCCTGAGCCACAGCCCCCCTCCACACACCCCGAGCCACAGCCCCCCCTCCACACCCGCCATACCCCTACAGCCCCCCCAACCTGTCCCCCCTCCACACCCCTACAACCCCAACCCTCAGTCCCCCTCCACACCCCCCACCCTCAGTCCCCCCCACACACCCCGAGCCACAGCCCCCCCCACCCTCAGTCCCCCCTCCACACCCCGAGCCACAGCCCCCCAACCCTCAGTCCCCCTCCACACACCCCAAGCCACAGCCCCCCATACCCCTACCGCTCCCCCAAACCCTCAGTCCCCCTCCACACACACCCCATACCCCTACAGCCCCCCAACCCTCAGTCCCCCTCCNGCGCCGCCGTCCCTCAGCCGCCCGCCCCTTCCAAGCGCCTCCCCGCCCCGTCGCGCCCACTTCTCCCCACAGCCCCCTCCCCCCGGCGGCCCGCGCGCCATTTCTCTCACCACCACCCGCCGCGCCTCAGGGCCCCGCGCCGCGCCCCTCCCCCTCTAGCCCCGCTCCGCGCCTCCCGCCCCACGGCCCCCACAGCACCTCCCCCAGGCCCGGGGGGGAGAGCGCTGCGCGCCCCGTCCCCACCATGGAGCTGCCGCTGCTCCTTCCCCATCAGCCACCAGCACCGAATGATCCTTCGCTCGGACTCGGGCTGTCCCCTGGCCGGCTCCGCCGCTTCCCTATTGGCTCCCGCCGCCCCTTGCCCGCCCCATTGGCTCCGGCAGTCAGCTGCGGCGTCGCGGTTGGCCGATCCAGGTGTCAATCACGGCGGAGCCCCCGGGAGTGCCCGCCTCCGCTGTTATCAGGTTAGTGTTAGCCGCGGTGCTGGGGCTCAGGATTCCAAGCGGAGCTGGTTGAGCCCTCAAAGTCCCTCACCGCACTGGCTTTGGGGGGGTCTCCACTGGTGTCAATACAAAAGAGGAGCTGAGCAAAGCGAGAGACTCCTGCTAACCAGGGACATGGACATGAAGAAAAGGATCCACTTAGAGCTGCGGAACAGGACGCCCTCAGATGTAAGCAATGCAAAAAAAATAATAATCCATCCCACATTTTGGGGGGTGCAGTCAAATTATTACAAAATTTAGGGGTGCAGTTGTAATAGGTAACGCCCGTGCCAGCTGCTGCTGAAGCCGCTGTTGCCCTTGAGGTGCCTACCGGTGTGTGTATGTCTCTGTGCACCCAATTTGGGGTGCCCAAAGGCGCACGCGTTATGGTCTAGGGGAAAACTATAAGCTGCTCCTGAGTCTGCTGGTGTGAAATGCATTAAAGGGGCTTGCAATGCATTAAATGAAAATAAGTTGGTGGTTCTCTCTGGCTGGTTTAGTTTGCAAATATTTGCACTGGGTGTTGGGCAGGGAGGGACTGTGAGTGAGTTGAAAATGGTTTAGTTTAAAGTGCGTCTTCATTTCTTTGCAGTGATCAGGCAAGAGAGACTGGGGAGCCATATTTGTAACTTTGTAGTCCTCATGAACGCGCCCTTTCTCTCTCTCTCCCTCTCCAGATGCTGAGAAGACAAAAAATAGGATTTTAAAACAAATGTTCACGGGTTTTTAAAATCTGATCCAGCCGACAGTATCGCAAGCTTTTAATAAAAAAAATTGCCAAAATAAATCCACTCTCCACCCCCTCTCCATCCACACACACAAAAAGACTGGATGTTTTTTTTTTCCTTGGGGCTGGACTTAGGTTGTTGTTCAGCGTCTGACTGAATAAACGAGAACAAGAAAGTTTGTCAGGACAAAAATAGTCCATGGCTGGTTGGGTACAAATTATGCAGACACGAGAAAACCTAGTTACCTCTCCTCGTTTTTCTGTTTGTCTCCTACTGATCCTGCAGCGATTGCAACAGAGAGGCGAGAGGGGTGGGGGGGAAACCCAACTTGGGAAGACCCCTAACCTCTTGCCAGATGCACCCAAGGAGAAATTAAGGTTGCCTCTGTGTATGTGTGTGTTAGATCTCCTGTGACGGGAATTTGGTGTTTTGTGCTGCGCAAAGGTGACCGGTCTCGTCTCTCCTGTGTAGTCATCGGTGTATGGGATCGTGGCAAGCGCTTTTTCCTAGCTTGGGCGCCTTGGGAACTTTAGTGTAACACACAGAGTAAATAGCCAGTCTCTGGGGGGACCCCCCCCCCAAAAAAAACCCTGATTCCCCCCCCCCAATCTGGCCAAGGATTTGTTAGAAGCCAAGGCAGAAGAGGTCATTACATAATGGCTTACATTGTAACATAGTTTGATATTTGGGGGGAAGGGGAGGTGTTCTCCAAACGATTCGCCTCCCTCCTACAGACTTCCAGGCTGCCTTGGTTGGAAGGCGCTGGGCGTAGATAGGACCGAATGAAAACATACCTCTCCAGAAATCAAAAAGTATAGACGTCTCCGAGGGAGGGAGGGAGGAGGGTGGAAACTGCCCCCACGGTTTTCTTCTCGCTGGTAACATGTCTGACGGACAAAGCTGGGCAGATTTACGTAACCTTCTTTTTAAACTTAAAAAAAAAAAGTATTGGGGATGGAGTAGGAGGAGGGTGTTTCCGTTGTCTTGAGCTGGCTAGTGGGTCAGACACCTTGCCTCGAGCAGCAACACCTATTCATAAAAAGTGGTGTGTGTGCGTGCAGGTTGCTGCATGAGCGGGGCTGCCCGTGCTCCCTTGTGTTGCACTGTGTGTGTGTGTGTGTATGTGCCAGATAGCTCAGCACACGAGGGCTTGTTGTTTGTGAGAGCTGTGCAAAGGGGACAAAGCAAACGGAGGAGCTTCCTAATGAGGGGCCTCCGTCCCTACATTTCTGCCGGGGAGATGAAATATTCCTCCCTCCCTCCCTCCACCCCATGAAATCATTCCCAACTTCGTATCCTCGCGTTGGCAGCACCACAGTTAAACCTGAAGTAGGACAAGGCGCCATGTTTTTTTCCATCGAGCTGCAAAGGAGAGAAAGGCTGGGGTATGAAACCAAGGCGATTTATTCTTTAGGGTCCGTGCGAATACAAATAAAGGAGGGAATTCTTAAAGCCACCCTTGATGCCGTTAGCAAACATTCCTTGTTTGTTACATTTTGGAGGGAGTGTGTGTGTGAGTGTGTGTAGGGGGGGAGTTGCTTGATACGTTAGTATTTGTAACAAACTATAAAATGAGAAGCTTGTATAGATCTGCAGTTTCCTAATAATGGTGATTATTTGGTGGGGGGGGGGAGGAGAAAAGCTGAATGGTTTGTTACAGGGCAGGTCGTGGATGTAGAAAAAGTAACGATTAAGCGGCTGCAGCAATGAGGGCGCATTCAGGGCTCGCTCTGTGTGTGTGTAACATGACTGCCAGCATTCAGGTCTGCCATTTTGTCACTGTTGTTGTCACTGAGTGGGGGAGGGGAGGGAGGGTGTTTTTAAAGAAGATAAAAATCTTTTAGCGCGATTCCCAGCACGGTACCAACGGTCTATTCTGACCCGAATAACTGCTGCGGAGGGGCTGATGTGGCGGGGCTCTTCAGGGAGGGAGGGAGGGAGGCCGGGGGTGGGGGTGGGTCTGCCTGCAGAGGGGAGAATCCCAGGGCTTGTTGGTTTCCCTGCAAAGGCGTCTCTTGGCAGCGTGGAGGAGCCTGTGTCTTTAAATGGAGCGTTGGTAGCTCGAAATGGAACGCGGTGTTCGCGAGCGTTCTGCGGCGCGGTGACTAACGTTCGGAGGGGACTGGAAAGTCAGCCGCACTCTTTACACACCCGTCTGTTGTTGTGCCTTGTCCAAACCCCGGCAGTAGGGGCTTCCCCGGAGCTGGAAGAAGCAAGCAGACATAGAAGGTCGTTTGCATAGTGGGGGGGTGTTGTTGTTGTTGTTGTTGTTTGGATGGCTTTAAAATGCCTGCAGCAGCTTCCAAAGGAAGGGGAGCGCATTATTGATGAGTTGGGACTATGCCTTCTTCCTGGGCAGGGCCCTGCGGGAAGGTAGGTCTCGGTTTTTTTCATGGATTATGTAGCAGTAACAGCGAGCGCCGCTTGAGGCTTATCTGCACTTTTCTTCATGCTCCCCATTTTTAACAGGGGTTAACTGTAAAGATTTTCTCCAGGCTGCTAAGTGGGACGTTTTAGCAACAATCGTTTTTTAAACCAAATTTGGTTTACTTTTCGCCCTGTGCTTTTGATTAGTGGAGAGTAACATTAATAGGCCTTTGATTGGGACAATGTTGCATCTGAAGAAGTGAGGTTTTTTTTACCCACGAAAGCTTATGCCCAAATAAATCTGTTAGTCTCTAAGGTGCCACCGGACTCCTTGTTGTTTTTGCACTTCTATAACTCAGAGATTTGGTGGGTAAAGAAACCCTGTCAGTCATAAAATGTTAGTTATCTAACATGTTACTTTGTCACCTGTTTAAAGTCTTTTGACTGAGACTAAACGAACATAGCAAATGCTATAGTTAAAATTGTTCTAAATTTCACTATGCATATTTATTTTAAAGATAACTAGGGGGAATAATGCTTGTGAGCATTGCAGTTTTACCAACCAAATCCGAAGGCACCCATTAGAATGTGGCCAGTTCATGAGCATATCCGTCCTCATGTCATGGAGAAATCAAGTGTACGATTTGGGGCCTGCCACTCTTCAAAAAACCCTTTGAAATCAAATTGAGAGAGTCTGTGCCTTTGGGCACTAGATAAAGTGGCGACTGAATTTTAAAAGTGATTATTGCTTTGCCCCCTGCGCTACTTCATGTAGATTGTGCGTGTTTCAATATAGACAGAACAATGACATTAAATTTGATATTGTATTAGTCTGTGAGCTCTTCTTTACATAGGTAAAGATGATGCAGTATCTTCAGTAACTATCTGGCAGGTTAATGGTTTCCAGTACATATTTGCACTATAATCCATATTTTAGCAGTATCTGGTCATATTGTTCCATTGGGATTATTATTACACCTCTACCCCGATATAATGCTGTCCTCGGGAGCCAAAAAATCTTACCGCATTATAGGTGAAACCGTGTTATATCGAATTTGCTTTGATCTGCCGGAGCACTGCTTTACTGCGTTATATCCGATTTCGTGTTATATCGGGTCGCCTTATATCGGGGTAGAGGTGTATTTTTAAAAGTACCATTAAAAGAAATATACTCTGAAAAATTGGCCTTCACTTTACAAAACCAAAGTAGATTTAGCTGAAGCTTCTGAGCCATTTGTGCCTTGGTATTGCAGCCCATGTGGTATTTAACTTGCATCAGCCCCTTGCCAGGGTTGAGATTTTGCAAATCAAGGGGAGTAGTGAAGCATTATATCAGAATTTCATTACCTTTGTGGGTTTATGTTAATCTGTAGGCTGTAGAGAGATGTAGTATAATTCTTATTTGGAATCCTGCTTAATACTGTGTAACAGAGCTGGTTACTTTGAGATGTTAAATCTTATAATTCTGTAGGTTTAGTATACATATTAATTAACAAAAATATATAATGCAAATGTATTAAATATGGTGAAATGCATAGGAGCCCCATTTTCTCCTCCCCCCCCCTTTTTTGTTTGTTTGTTTAACATGAATTTAGTGTTAATGAAAGGTGCCAGATTGATAGTACCTGAAATTATATTTTTCTATGTATTGTACAGTCGGTGGTTATGCAGTTTTTCCTACTGGAATTTTCTCCTTTTCTTCTGTATCCACTGTGTTTAATATTGAGAAAGTAGTTCATATGCTATACACATACACATCTAAGCTTATCTTACTTATGATAGTCGTTTTCTGATGTAAACACCTGTCCACTTAGAATTAGAACAGATTATTTCACACAGGTTACTAGAGAGCCGTCAGATGGCAATGTAACTACTGAACTACATAGAAGAAGCTTTTGTGGGCAGATTTTTGGGCACTCTTGTTTATTTGTGTTGTATATAGCCTAAATCAGTAGCTAAATACAAAGCCTGTAAAGCAAATTATCAGTTTAACGTTCTGTCTGGCAATGCAACACAGATCTTGCATGTGTCTTTGAAATTGTGCTAAAATATCTTTTTTATGCTTTAGAGATATGTTGTTGATTACTTTAGTCCAAAGACTTAATACTTGTTCTAAACGGGACACTATTCACTTGAAATTTAGTCAATTAAAATAAATGTTGAAGGTTACTTCAGTTTTTTCACATGCTTCTGATTCCCCTGCCAAAAACTTCTGTTTAATTTTATTTATGTCTGTTCTCTTCTGTTGTGTGGAAAACCTACACAAACAAAAGGGAAAACAGTGAAAATGACTATTTATAAAGTCCTATGAAATACAGAAGGTAAACTAAAATATAACTTTCCCCTCTAGTCCTTTATGATTACTATGTTAATTGCAATAATAGTAAAGGGCTTAAGTTGGTGTCTCTTTAACAATTTTCATTCTTGTAAAAGCATTGTAATAATCCAAGTTAGTGTCTTCATTTAAATTTTATCTCTCTTGTGCTTAACAAATAAAAAATGAAAGGTACTCTAACTATTTTATGCAGCTACTAGCAGCCTCCCTGAATTTGTGACCTGCTGGTATTCTGCTAAGTTCTCAAAAGTTTATATTGGAGCTATATATCTCTGCATCTATACTGCTGGATCCCCAGAAGGGGTGTTTTAGTAAAGTGAATAAATTGTTTGTGTTGGAACAACTGATATTGGAAACAGGTAGGTATGAAGGAAACATAGTGAGGCAAATATGTACCTCATTTGATCTAGAATCATGGATGAGAATGAACAGGTACAGAATTTGTGTGTGCGATCCATAGTGAGCGGTCTAGAAATCTTTTTTTCCCCCCTTTTTAAACTTGACCAAGTTGTAAGCATGTGAAGGGATCTATGTACGTACAAGATAAAAACTTGCTGCCTAGCTTTCTAATCTGTCCATAATGTTGCCATTATCTGATGGATTTTCTAGATTTTTATTGTGTGGCTTAATCCTGACATTTCACCCTCAGCTGTTCAAAATTCCCCTGCGGCTATCAGTATCTCAACTGCAATCATACTTATGTAAGGTGTAGGATGATTCATGTGTGTACAGAACAAGAAAACATCAACTTGAAAAATGGTTCTCTTGATAAAGTTATCAGAACAAAAATAGCGAGCTTTAGTTAACAAGCCACCATATAATGGAATAAAGAATTGCTTTATGTCACATGAAGAAATAATGCTTCATGTCTTATTGGGGAAAAAAGACACCAGAAGCTGAAAAAAGACACACAGCAGGAAGAACAGCTCACTAGTATGGACTCTTGAGGGCCTACGTGATATGATTGACTTAAGCCTGAATCTGATAACTTGTCCTACAGCCAGATCTGCACACACAGAATCTTGAAAATCAATGGGCAGAATCTGTCATCTGCTACGATGCCCTACTTATGCACCAAGATGTGCCAATATTTTGAGCTTAACTATATGGACCTTCAAAATGCAACATTAGAGGTAATATTTATATAATATAATATATGGAGATATACCTATCTCATAGAGCTGGAAGGGACCCCAAAGGGTCATTGAGTCCAGCCCCCTGCCTTCACTAGCAGGACCAATTTTGCCCCAGATCCCTAAGTGGCCCCCTCAAGGATTGAACTCACAACCCTGGGTTTAGCAGGCCAATGCTCAAACCACTGAGCTATTTCAGACTCCCTTGAGCTATTTCAGGGCCTACAGTACACTATTCTTCCCCTCTTAATTCATCTTGAATTCCTAAGGACTGTATTGTCTACAAATATGTACATCTTTAAAGGTATTGAATTTGTAGTGTAAAGGATGATGGCTGCCTTTTAAAAACTGATATACTGTATGTAGTGCACCTCAGTTAGGAATAATCATAGACATGGACTATATTTACTAATTCCACCTCTTTGGATAAGTAAGTACATTTCTAATGGAACTGTAGAGGCCGGAGAAAGGTAAGAATTGGACCCATAAAAATGTGACTACTTACGTTTCAAGTATGAACCACTTTCAAATGATTTAAACAATGTAAAGCTTTAGATATGAGTGGTGCTATGAACTCAACTGGTTTCCCAGCCAGAATCTCTGGTGTGGGAAGAAGCGTGTTTGGAATTCCATGTGAACGGACTGGGAGGTAACAGAGCTGGCATAACTTGATGCTAACGTTGAGACTTTTCTTGCTGTGGCAGGTCTCAGTAGACGGTGTGATAAACACCTTGGCCAGGTAAAATGAAATGTATGTAGTCAGGTATGGTTGCTCCCTAATGAGAACAGTTAGCAGTTACTCTCTGCTGATGGGCCTAGCTGGAGTTGCTGGTTGTTACTTGACTATTAACTTGTTGTTGTTGTAACATACAAACCATTTTCATTTTCTTCCTCTGCCATCCTTTCACCCTACCATTCTTCAAACAACATTTGTAAACTCTTATTTTCTGCCTCTTGCCTAACTCACTAACCTTGCTTTTCTCTCGTTCCTGCTAGATTTCCCCTCAACTATGCGATTCACTTCCTGCATGTTTCTCTTCAAATATATTTTCTTCTCTCTTTTTTTTTTTCTTTTCTTTTTTTTAAATTTAAATTAATAACTCTTTGGGCTCAATCTTGCAGCCCTTACCTACATGAGTAGTCTGAGAGAAATCTAAACAAGGTTCAGGATTTGGGCCTACTATCAATCTTCATGTCTTCACTTCGACCTGTATAACAAGAGTCACAAGGCAGACTCATTACTGGAGCATTAATTTTTCAGTCAAACTGGCCTATCGGGCACTTCCAAGTATTAAAAAGGTTGGAAACAGCATGTCCCAGTAAATCTAGTGGGAAATTTCACTTACATGGTACTCAGTACCTACAACTTTTCAGACAAGATATTGATTTAATATTCGTGATTAATGTGCTAACATTCTTAGGAAACTTTTCTTTGACTTAAGGCAGGAAATAAATTTCATGCTAAGTTTATGAGAGTAGCAGATATGATTGCTCCAGTACTGAATGACCACAGAATGTGTACAGCAGTCTAGCTAAATGTTAACTTGGAATTAAACTATTTTAAAATTAGCTATGATGTGCACAAGGTATTTGAATGTGTGTTTACTGTGTGGTGCTGAGGTCATTTAATAATATCTAGCTTTTCTATAGCGTTTTCCACTGGTAGATCTCAAAATGCTTTACCATGGAGGTAAGCATCATTATCCCTATCTTACAGATAGGAGAAGTGACTTTCCCAAGGTCACCCAGCAGGCTATCGGCAGAGCCGGGGATAGAGACGAGGTCTCCTGAGGCGCAGTCAGTGCTCTATCCACTAGGACATCCTGCGTCCAGGAAAAGGAGATGGAAGCAAACCTCAAAGTGGCGCCAAAAAAAAAAAGGGGGGGGGCATTTGTTTTGAAAGTCAAGCAATTTAATCACTTCCCTATCACTGTTTAGGCCAGGCCCCCTCAAACGAAGTGTGTTCAGACGTCTGGTTCAGGAGCCAAATTAGCAATCAGTATTACCCAAAAGAGCCACAGTCATGTGAATTCATTGTTTCATTTTCATATATATAATTCTCACAGCAAAATGACTGACCAAGTATTCTACAGTTGGTAATAACATAGTAAAAGCTTCCTGATTGGTTAATAATTTAGATTAATAATTAAATCACACAGTTTTAATATCATGTGCTGCAAAGAGCTGCAGGAGAGGGATTAAAGAGTCACTTGTGGGTCATAAGCCTCAGTCTGAGTAGCACTGTTCTAAGGCTTTTGTGCTGCTCTATAGGTAATTTTATAAAAGAAACAAACAAACTAGAAAAACCTGCCTATATGCCCTTGAATAAAGGGGCGTGCTACATTTTTATAAGTATTCTTTGACTTATTGACTTGGTGCATATTCTTGTGTATATACAGGTAGTTACTGAGATGTTTCAATTGGAAGCATGCTTTTATGTGGCATGATTCTTAAAAATATATGTAAGTTTTACTAAAGTCATAGAATATTTTTTTTTTCTAGAAGTTTTGGATTGGAGGTGCTATGTAGTCAGTCTCAGCAATTTTGATTATAGGGTGTATACCATTAGCTTTCTTCCTCCCTCCCACGACTTTCCTATTTCATTTGAAACTTCAGACTTTCTTATAACTCCACAATAGGAACATAGTTCTAACATCTTGTCTTTGACTCCCTATGTATTTGTTGGCTTCTCGGCTGACGGTGACATACTGTACAGAATGTTATAGAGTGGAAATTTACTGATAATGGACCAGCGTGATGGCACAACCTTAAACCCAGTTCAACTGGCTAGTGAAGAATTATTTCCCCTATGTATAGGAACAGTTTGGTAGAGTTGATCTAGTGGTTCTTCCTCCACACGCTCTGCTGGCCCCCGTGCATTGGGTGTGGCCAGGGAAGAGTGGGCCTTGCCAGGATGCCCCTGCAGGCTGTTGGCAGGCAACAGAAAATGGTAACCCATAAATCCTACGCCTGCTGACTAGTCATTCAATCTGAATCATTAACTCACTTTCTATGGGCCCTCCTTCCATATTCACAATGAATAATTCAAGAACAAAATGATAGGCTGGTTAAGATTTGGGATAATTGTTTAGAGCTAAGGTGTTGGTGTATTGTATTTTTATTTTAGTTGATCTAGTAACTGACAAACTGCTTTTTCTTACTAATGAACGTGTGTAATGCTCAAATATTTCATTGTGACTAACCATTATGGTATTAATATAAAAAAACTTGTTAAAAGTGCACTAGAAGGTAATGTTGGGGTCTTTGTGCACACACACGTACTCACAACTTGAGTGAAGTAAGCAGAGAACTGTGCCAACATGATAGGAAAGTTAGTGAGCTCTTCAAATATGCACATGCTGAAATTGTTGGTTGTAGTAGTTTGGGATTAAGTAAACAGTACAGGGGGCTTCCAAGCAAAAGGATGTGTTAGGTGTTAGCATATTGAAGTTTGATGGGGCTGCACCATTCAAAGACCACCCCAGATAGAAGCTTTAAAAGTCCAATGTTGTATTTCATATGACATTTGTGCAAAGATTCAGAATTCCAACGCAATGCATACAGGTGCCAAGTGAATAAAATAACTTGAGATGTGAATGGGTCATTTTTATTTCCAGTGCTGTCGGTGATTTCATTTGTTCAGCATTCATGAACTTGGCAGCACCAAAAGTGCATCTGTTAAATCAGTCCTAGTGTGTTGGTGATCTCCATTTTGGATAGGATTTGAGCCTGTCTTTTTAAAGGGCACCTTTGAAGTTAGTAGGACATTAACCATAGTGAAGATGCATCCGAAGAAGTGGGTATTCACCCACGAAAGCTTATGCTGCAAAACGTCTGTTAGTCTATAAGGTGCCACAGGATTCTTTGCTGCTTTCATAGTGAAGATGTCTTTGGGATGCTCTCTCTGTTCATACACAGTTTCCATAATGTGGTAACTGAACGCCTCGCAAAGTTCTAAAGCAGGGCTAGGCAACCTATGGCACGGGTGCCGAAGGCGGGACGCGAGCTGATGTTCAGTGGCACTCACACTGCCCGGGTCCTGGCCACTGGTCTGGGGGCCTCTGCATTTTAATTTAATTTTAAATGAAGTTTCTTAAACATTTTAAAAAGCTTATTTACTTTACATACAACAATAGTTTAGTGATATATTATAGACTTCTAGAAAGAGACCTTCTAAAAACGTTAAAATGTATGACTGGCACGCGAAACCTTAAATCCGAGTGAATAAATGAAGACTCGGCACACCCCTTCTGAAAGGTCGCCGACCCCCATTCTAAAGTATATACATTAGGCCCATTCAGAGTGTCCCCTCTTACTGAGACCAGGGGAGTCACTGCCTCAGCTGCTAGTTGTCCTGTTCATAGCTCAGGATGGGAGGGGTATGTGCTGTGTGGTTTCCCAGAAGGGAAGTGTCCCATCCCGATATGTGGCGTTCTCTGCGTTTGTGTTGCATAACGTTGACCAGGCTCCGTGCTAGATAAGTGGCACTCCCACAGCCAATTTTCTTAATCGTTTGTTTAAAATGCTTATGATATTTGCTGATAAGTAGGTGAGTGAAACTAGTTTGTTTCATCTTGTCAAAGGCCTGGAGTAAGGCCTGGTGGTTGAAATATCAAAATTACTAGGTTTATCCTGACTCAGATTAAAAAACAAATCTTTAGTAACATGGTCATGTTTGGGGGGGGGGGGGCAGGCGTGTGTGTGTGGGAGTGGTTATATTTAAGAAGTCTGTGTTTTGGGGAAGGTTCCAAGTATCAGAACCCTTCCTGAATCTGTTGAAATGTAGGTGAGAAAAATCTCAGATTTAGTCCAGTGTGTCTCCTTTGAGACACAGAGCAGTGCTAAAGGAGTAGTTGAGGATTACCCCATTATAGGGGAATCCCTAGTGGCATAAAGCCAGCACACTCCATGCCAGGCGACCTATTCTCCCTCCACCCCTACTCCCTCCATGTAGGTGGAATGCCAGAGATGAGAGAGGAACATGGCCAGAGTATGCTCAGCTCTGGCAATCCTGGAATGGCAGAACAGTCCCGAGGAGGTGTGTCCTAGTTGGCATATATTATAATAGCCCAGTAGCTACTCTAAGTTGACCTGGGGGCCACACAGGGTCCTGGCTGCCCCCAACGGTGTATAAACATGGTATAATGCCCCTCTGCCACCTCTCCTTGGGTGTGTCAAGCAGAGTTAATGCACCTCTAAATGCCCAGTATTTTCCAAATGGCATGTATGCTGCTTACAGTTACTGATTAAAAGAGAAAACAGCCTTTCCAAACCTCTCTTGGTTTCATTTTGGTTGCTGGTTTAGAGCAGGAAGTGCAGAGGTTTGCATAATTGCACCAAGAGTTTGCAAAGCTTCACAGCAGCTGCAACTTTAGTGTAGCCTGTTTAATAGGCTGAGCACTCAAGCATGTCTGGATGCCACATTCCAGATAGTATCTGAAGTGAACATCCATAAGAATTTAATCCTTTCTGCCAGGGTGTGGCAAAAGTAACTTTGAGGGAGAAGATCGTCTGAGAATGTAAAGCTCTTCACCATCAGTTTTTCTTTCCCCTGATTTTTCTGTGAAGTGCCAATGATGGGCTGTCCTACTTTCATTACACTTATGGACAGTTTAACAGGATTCGCCCTTCCCCAACACACCAAAACTTTCAGTGTGGAGTGTATTGTGTCCTTTTGCATGGAATATGTTAAAGAATAATTGCTCTTGCTTGCAATGACAGATTGTGCCAGAGAACAGTTTATTGCAGTAGCATAAGTTGGGGTGAACAAACTGGTAGGTTTCTGCCAGAGGATCCCCAGCCCACAGGATCACTGAGCTGGAATTAAGTTCTGGAGCTAGAAAGAAATCTGATTTGACAGCCTAAAAGGATGGGTGTCCATCATTGATTATGAGTGATGCAGGGGCAGGACTTCCTGCCAGACCCAAAAGCTCAGAGGGACGTGCTCCCGCATTTGGGGGAGAAATAGAGTTTCTGCAGATGTATCTAAAGAACTGAGCAGGCTCCCATTTGTCACACACCTTTTCCCCTCTCCTTATGGATGGAGAGAAGGGAGCACCTGGCACTGAGATTAGGCAGTGGGGGACAGGAAAGGACATAATGCAATCACTAATTCCAGTAGACCAGACACTGGCCAAGAGCTTTGTGGTACCAAGTGAATGTGCTTCCCCTTACTCTGTGGGTAGCGTGGCCATGTGGAGTGGTGGCCGTTTTCTGTCCCAAGGGAGCCAAATGTACAGGGTGGGATTTACGTGTGTGATGTCCTGATACTCTTCGAGGTCCCTACCTCCAATGTCAGTGGAGTGGTGTCGCTGAATTTGATCCTTGGCTTTCTACTAGTAAACTTGCTGTTTAACCTGTTAAAAACTGAGCCTTACCAGTGTGGTTTTTGTAATATCATTTATGTCGCTCTTCTAGTCTTGATGATCTGTCCTGGATTTACAGTTCAGGGATTTAATCACTGGCAGTGCCTACTTGCCTTCGAACCATGGCTCTGTGCTTGCAGGAGTGAAACTGTAACTTTGTACTTACTGTACTATATATATGTAGACTTAATGTAAAAAACCCACCATGTCATAAACCCATTGGAAAATACTGATGTACATGTCTGTATTCTATAGCATGTGTGTAAATTAGTATGACAAAGTATATTCGTTTTTCAGAAAAGTAAACTGACCTATGTTAGGGTCTCTGTCACCTATGTAAAAAAGCGAGCAAGGTGAAAAATCGTGCCAGGTAAACTGTGCAGAGAATGTGTAATGAAAGTTGCGTATGAGTGTCCCCATGGAATACAGTGCCTGTGTGCATACAATGGGCTGTCGTTAACTCAGAAATGAGCATCGTTCCACAGTGCAAACCATGGGTACATTAAGAATGCCGCATAAGCAGTGATGAATACAGCTTAATACAGTATCTGTATGAGAAAACTCTGGATTCTGTTGGTTATCAAACATGGAGTACTGCAAGGGGTGATGTAATCAAAGGCACGGAGAGATACAGGACACACTGTAATCCATAGTTAGGCATGCAAAGTGGACAGACATCAAGGTGATGTCAGTCTGGAAGAGTCTGCCAACACCAGAGATAGAAACTGGAGTGGCCACAGAAATAAGTAAGGAGTCAGGTGAGAAGGAGCAGTGACCTATTTATGGTTCTTGGAACACGACACAAAAGCCAGCCTTGACACTAGCAAACCACAGAGTCACACACAGGCAGCAGTATGTGTACCACCAGGAAGCACCTGGCACAGCAGGTGGCAGTTTGGCGGGCCACAGAGTGGCAGAATGGGGAAATGGATCACCCAGAGCAGACCCCTGGGACGTAGAGACGAGATGGAGCCTCCGAACCAGTTAGGGCTCTGCACACCTTGACCAGATACGCAGACAGTCCCAACTATGCAGCAGTCATTGCCCTGCCCCCCAAATGCACCACGTTGCATTGCAGGCAGAGGCTTTAACGATCCACACCATAGATCCCAATGAACCAATCTATCTGTTCGCCTCTCCACTGGGCTTATTGCAGGTTCCTTTGCTGCAGTTCAGGTGTGTGACCCATCTGCTCTGGCAGTTGAGTGGCCCTATGAGACTGGCTCATGGACAGGAACCCTCTTCTATACAGAGATGGTGAAGGATAGTGTTCTCTTTGGTGGTCACAGCTGCCTGCAGCGTGCTGTTCTTGCATTGTTTCCCAGAACACATCAACTATTTTTGGGCAGAGAGCATGTGGCATGCCCACTTTTCTGTGCGGTGCATGGGCTGAGTGCTGATGGTATGCCGCCTTGCTATACTGCAGTTATGGGACGCTTAGGAGGGTGGAAATGTGATGTGATCTCTTAGAACAATATTGCACAACTGGTACCTTTCCTTCTGTCTAGATTCTTGTGGAGCCCACTACCACCAGTAGTTTGCTTTGCTTGTGCATCATGCAGTGAACAGAACAGTTGGAGCCTAGATGACTTTGAGCACCGGGGATCTCCCATCCTTTTACACAGCCATGTAAAAATGATCTCTGGAAACTTACTTCCATAGTTTAGCTCAGGGGGTCTCACAAGAAATTTTTTGGTGGCCTCAGACTGTGGCCACCAGCTCTTGCTGATGGCTGCTGACAGGTTTTTCCTAAAATACTTAATTAACTTTTAGGAAAAACAAATAAATATGCACATATACATGTCCAAATCATTATTTATTTATGTACATTTTTATTGGAGTCTCAAAAATAATGTACAGTTGCCTCTATTCATTACTGGACCTAAACAGAATAGAAACAAATAATGTGCTTTGCATGTTCTTGTCTTTTTGTTGTTGTTGTTGTTGTTGCAGCTTCTGTTTGGCTGCTTCTTTTTTTCTGTTTCTGTGAAAAGTGATATTTGTAAGTTTAACACTGTTTTGCCGCCCCCCCATCACTGCCCAGGAGGGTGTGGCCACACAAAAAGCCCTTGGTAGCCACATTTCGAGAAATGCTGGGTAGCTTGTACCTCTCATCAGTGATAGTGTCTTCCTTAGCTTGACTGAAGTGCAGGGCTCCAGTAAGACCGTATTGGTTCAAATATGATACGGCAGACTCTCACGTTCTTAATTCATAATACAGGTCTGTCTCATCTTACACTGGGGTTACATTCCGCAGTCCGCGCCTAAGGCAAAAATCGCGTATAGTCAAAATTACATTGAGTGTAATGGCGGGCGGAATCGCCCGCCCTACAGAAACAGTATTTAAATTGTTATTTTTCTCTTTTTTTTTTTTTTTTTTTTTTTTTGCAGACCGCGTAAAGCTGAAATCGCGTATGTTAAATGCGCCTAAGGGTACGTCTACACTACCCGCCCGGATCGGCGGGTAGAAATCGATATAGCGGGGATCGATGTATCGCGTCTCGTCTGGACGCGATACATCGATCCCCGAACGCGCTCCCACCGACTCCGGAACTCCAGCAGGGCGAGCGGAGTCGACGGGGGAGCCGCGGCCGTCGATCCCGCGCTGCGAGGACGCGAGGTAAGCGCGGGTAATTCGAAATAGGATACTTCGACTTCAGCTACGCTATTCTCGTAGCTGAAGTCGCGTATCTTATTTCGATCCCCGCCCCTAGTGTGGACCAGGCCTGTGATGCGACAGACCTGTAGTTAGGGCCCGTTCATCACGTTCTGACGTGTATAACGAGCCCTGTAAAGGGGGTTAGGGTCTGAGTGGTGAATACTACATCCATCCAGAAATGCTTATCTGCTGTGTTTTACTGGGGTGAAACACAAGGGGAGAAGTCCTGTGTGTGAAAACAAAGCGCTCAGTGACTCGGCATGTTCAGTGGGAAGTGTGATAGGCGTGCTCTGTCTGACACCAGTTTCCACAAAACTACCCAGATTCTTTTAGAAAATAATCCAGTGCAAAAAGACTGCAAATCTCCATCATGCCTTTAGATAGATAGTCTAGTCAGATACTTTTAATGGGAGTGGCCCTTCCATGAACCTTCTCAGTAAACCTGCCTTTTGTCACTGTATGTAAATATCTATACAGTGTCAAATCTTACACCCTGCCCTAGTCCACATGTAACTCCCATTAGCCTGGGGAGGAAGGGAGTATGCAGTGCCCAACATCTTGGGGCTCCAATGGTGATTGTCTTTTTTGGTCTAGTTGGGCCATAGGATATGCTAGATATATGTGTGTGTCTTCCCAAACAGGGCCCTCTTGAGGATGGGAGGTCACTGTCAGATCGCCTCAGCTGTGTGGACTCTAAAAGGGATAAGCTCTAGAGAAGGGAAAGATAAAAGGAGAGGCAAGTAAGAGAGAAAGGAATGGAAAGGGGAAAAGAGGAGGAAGTATATGTGGGCAGGAGGAGGGTAAACTAACATGGGGTATATAACACCCGGGGGGAAATTTGCAGGCTGGTTGTGTCAGCTGCTGTGTGTAAAAGTGCAGATGAAAAACTAATGCAAAATTAAGTGTGTGCACTGAAAACAAAATGAAGTCAGGAAGTTCACAGTGTATGGTTTCATGCAGCCATGTTACCTTGGTCCCATTGTACACCGGTGGTATTTGCTATTCCTGTATATTTAATGTGGTGAAGCCAGCTCTGTTGTGGGATCCTTCACTTTTGAATTTCAGAATGATTTTTAACTTTGCCATTGTAATGTTGCACTAACACAATTCGTTGAATGAAATTTCTCTCTCAGAGAAAAGGACCAACTAAGCCGGAGGCAGGCCGGCTCCTCTGCTGGCATTTCTGATGTGTCCTTCCTCCCTATCCCCTCCCTTCACTGCTGAGGGAAGAGACTCTAGAGTCCTTCTCTCTCTCTCTTGCTCAGCTTCAGACTTAAACACCATTTCCCCTTTAAGTGGGTTGCAGGCCAGATCTCACCCCTAACCTTGGTGCCAGCTCTTGGAGCTGTGGGCGCTCTCTCTCTGCCTGGACTCTCACCTTGGAGTGAATAGCCTTCCGATAACTGGATCCAAACGGACCTCACGGAGAGTCTACCCTTGGTGCGCTTTGCAGCAGTGAAGCCTGAGGCTGCCGTCTACAAACCGTTCCGGGGGAGATGGGCTAGCTCACCCAGCTGAGGGGGGATAGGAAAAGGAGCCCCATGCTCAGCACATTAGCCCTTTCCTTTGCTCTCACGGTTAGAGGGATAGGAGAGATTCCTTTTAAAGGTGGATTCCAAAACCACTTAGTGCCCGGTGGGCGGGCAGGCTGCAGGGGATACATGGGGCAGGCAAAGGCCCTCTGCCCTGCTCAGCAAGGACATGATCCGATAAAGGGAAAATCGAGGGGTGTGAATGTAAGAGTTTCTTGCTTGGGTTTGAGTAAGTAGAGCCGTTTGAAAAGTATGTGCATTTGTGAACTAAATGTAGAAACTTCTTTAGTTTAGGACAGGAAGTGAAGATTTGTAAGATTAGTTTGAAACTGCAGGAGGAACTAGGTAGGCTGGAAGGATGTAGCTACTCAGATTTGAATTTGAACCAGTCACTGGGGTGAATTCTTTTTAAAAGCTTATGTGATTATTTTTAAATGAGCACAGTTGACTACAACCTCCGTTTTTCACTTCTCATCTGCAAGTTGGCACGTCAAACCATTCAGAGTCTGTACTGACCAGTACTCTAGCCCTGTGTTGGAGCAGAGCTTCCGTACTGCTTTATGTGGGAGTCTGGTTGTTTTGGGAGTTTCTATGCCTGGATTTGTCTCATCCAGGTACTAACCAGGCCCCACCTGGTATCTTGAAGTATTGTGGCAAAAGGATATGCCTATTGAATACTT
Source organism: Platysternon megacephalum (assembly GCA_003942145.1). Lineage (NCBI taxonomy): Eukaryota > Metazoa > Chordata > Testudines > Platysternidae > Platysternon > Platysternon megacephalum. The sequence goes on from QXTE01000140.1 coordinate 3,764,093, forward strand.
CTGTGTTTGTTTGTTGCTCCTGCCTTAATTTCAAATGAAGGTGTGTGTGTTTGTTTTTAAAGTGAGACATTTATATAGGAAATAATACATAAAACTTTATTAATAGAGTCTTCTGGTCTGTGTGTGGATTCTTTTGCAAAACTTGTACAAGGACACTTGCTTATCATCGTTCTTCTGGGGAAAAATTTGGGGAAAGAAACCTGGAAATTGCATTTCCTGTTGAAACTCTGATTACGTAATCAGGGTTAAAGGGTTAAAAATAGCAGAGTAGATAGCAGAGTAGACTTGGGCTGGAGCACAGAGTCTGAGACCCTTTCCCCTCACCAATGGGCCAGTCTGTACTCCACTCTCATTCCATGGCCCACCTGGGATATTAGTTGGCAGCTCGTCCATGGAGCCATGAGCATTGGCGTGTATCTGGAGTGGTTCACAAAGTCCCCTGACTCCTGTCCTTTCTGCAGTGAGAGGGAGATTTTGGCTCACGTAGAATGAGTCAGGTTGAAGCCCCTCTTCCAGCTCCTCCAGAACCTCTTTTGCAAAACTTGTACAAGGACACTTGCTTATCATCGTTCTTCTGGGGAAAAAATTGGGGGAAAAAACCTGGAAATTGCATTTCCGGTTTTTAACCCTGATTACGTGCATCACTTGTGAACCTATACCATCTCCCTTCACCTGCACGGAGCCCCCTTGAATTCAGCACATGGATTTCATTGCAAGAATGGAGACTAAGTGATTCAACATAAAGTGGAATTAAATATCTAGTAAAGCTGTTTGATGCACCCATCAAATCACATCACATTGACTTGAATCTCCTGCTATGGGATTACTGCAATAGCCATTTTCAAAAAAAGAAACATTTGCATATTAACTGCCTCATGTATGCAAAGGAAGGTTTCCTCATCTTGCTAACTCTGTGTGTGGTTCTTGCAAACTCTTGGGTCCTATCCCCTTAGGGTGACGAGATGAGATGAAGAAAATATCGGGACACGGAGGGGGGGGAGGGCAAAAAAAAAAAAAAAAAGCCAAATGCAAAATATCGGGACAAATTGTCCCAGAGATCGGTCGGGACGTGGGACAAACAGCTAAAAATCGGGACGTCTGGTCACCCTATATCCCCTTTGCTTTTAAAACAAAAGATTCTCCAGATTTCTCAGGCTATCTGTCACAGTAGGGGGACCTGACTATTGCTGAGTTTTGGAACACTGCTCTGCTTCCAGCCTTTCCCCCACCCTGAGTGTCAATGGTCTGTGGTACCCCTTGACAACCTATATCATGCAGGGCTCTGTAATGCAGTCATAGGGGTGTATTCTTCTCTCAGTGTGGGAGAACTTGGCTCTCATAACTTTCCCGTTGATAGGGGAGTATTTGCACTCTTTATTCTGGCAAAATGGGGGAGGATTTACTGTAGATTCCTAACTCGAGTGGGTCACCCGCTCATGCTGTGTATCCTGCTAGTGTTTCTACCAGGGACGTACTGAGTGTGGTAAGACTGCATGAGGATTTTGGTTAAAAATAAACTGTTTTTATTCTTTAATCACTGTGGTGGGGCTTTTTCGTCTTAAAGGGCTGCTTCCTTTCTTGAGCATCGAGCGGTGTCATTTGAAAGTGGCACCTTCCTAAGGTCTGATCATCAGCAAGGAGCTCCCATACAGTAATTTATCCCAGCTTTTGCTGAATGGGGCAGGGTCAACCACATGGGCAAATCCTGCATCCTCCTTTTCCTCCTCCCTCTGTTCCCCTCCATGCCCGCTCTTTCTCTACAGTATGGGGGAAGGGGAGGGTGAGACAGAAGGGACAGGATCCATACATGAGAGCGCAGAAGGATAATCAGGCTATATCCACTACCCCTGCCCGTTCCAGAAGCATCTGAAGCCTGCCTTATAAACTCTTCAAGAAAAACCCATCTCTGTGGGGAAAACCTCGCCTTAGAACTCTGAAGCCCGCAGAATACTGAGCGGCAGACTTCCAAGAGTACCTAGTGGAGTTAGGATTACAAATGCCATGGAAAGTCAGGCACTCCCTAAAATGTAGCTGTGCATACTATTAGTCAGCCTGTTTCACTTCTCAGAAAATATCTCCGCAGCCAGCGGTCTAAAATTAAAGTATACTTCTTTGAATAGCTTGTTATAATAAATTGAGATAATTTCTTAATGCAGAAAATGGTATTTTAAATGACTGATGTATTGCATTGGCAGGCAAGAAGTTATCAGCGCTGTAGGCTCTTTTTAATGAAGCCTTGAATATTCCAAGCTATTGTTAAAATGTCTTTAGCAGTAACTTTGATGAACAGTTGTTAGGAACTACTAGTAAATCATGTAAACTAGCTTTAATGCAATAGAACTGGCTCTAAGCCAGTTGCAGAATGCCATCTATGTTCAGGTTTGCTTCATTTGTCTTTCTCTAATAATCATGTTTGTGAAATGTAGCTAAAATCCATCGTGAGATGTTAAGCTAGCATTCTAAACAAGACTGCATGGCAGAAGCTGGAAATAACCATTATCTGGTGCAGTTGCAAAGTAGAACAACAAACTTGTATTTGGTTCCATAGCTTAAGTTTTTTTTTTTATTGTGCTTTGCTTGTGAATTAACTGTTTAAACATTTATAGGCATCTGACTGTAGGATAAACATTTTAACACACTTGAATTTTGTCTTTTCCAGGTTAAAGAACTCGTTCTTGACAACTGTAGGTCAAATGAAGGCAAAATTGAAGGACTCACAGATGAGTTTGAAGAGCTGGAATTCTTAAGTACAATCAACGTAGGCCTAAGCTCAGTTGCAAACTTACCAAAGTTAAACAAACTTAAGAAGGTAAATAAAGAAGTGCCACATGTTGTATTTCTCTTATATTTTTTTCTTGCAATATATTAAGTGTGAAATAGATGTTCACAAGAGCTTCCTCTAACCAGCTCAGTTGCGTTTGTTTTAAAATCTCTTTAATTTTTATTTTTTTGTCTAACTTCTAGCTCGAACTAAGCGATAACAGAATCTCAGGAGGACTGGAAGTATTGGCAGAAAAGTGTCCAAACCTCACGCATCTAAACCTAAGCGGCAACAAAATAAAAGATCTCAGTACAATAGAACCTCTGGTGAGTTAATGAGACAGCAAAAAGTTCAAGTATAGTTAAAACCCCTAGATCGGTATGTGACCACAGGTCGCTTACAAGCTGACACCCCAAATAGGATGCGAGGTTGTCCACATCTGACACTTGGGCCTAACTGAGGCAGGCGGTAATATATTGGCTCTGTGTGTGTGTGTGTGTGATAATGCCTCCCTCTAGTGGCCAGTGCCCATCAGATAGTCAGTACACATCCATAGAGTGAGGTGGGGTGGAGAATGGGTGTGGCTTAGGGGAATTTGTAGTGGGATACGGAGTCCTTAGTCCAGAGGCTGATAGTGCAAGTCTAGTGCAGACAGTAGCAATCGAAAGTTGCTCTGTGGTGGCTGTTCCATGAGTTGTGTTGGTAGGTTCAGTCCAGTTTCTGGTGGGCATTTGGTGACATCACAGTCCTCTTCCCTCCCCATTTGTTTTTGATACTAATTAGCACACCTGTTGCGTAAAGAAAACCCAAGAACGGGAAGGGCCAAGGTTACCATTGCTACGTTCTCCGCTCCAAAAATGATACCGTCAAGCCATGGCTGAGATTGGAGGGGGGGATGTACGCACAGGTGGCTCAATGTACTCCACTTGTCCTGAGACGAGAGGAGGGGCTGCAGCCTCCAGGACTGCCCATCTGGAATTAATCATGAGCCCTGAGACTTACAATAAGGGTGTCCTCACATTAGCCGTGCACCTATCAATGTCCCACTTCTGCTCTGGAAGTGTGAAAGGCAGCTGTCAGTCATTTCTGTACACTTTAAAAGTGGGAACAATCTTACTCTTCAGGGTAGCTCGTCAGGAGGGAATAACTAAGACATTTTTTATTTTACAGTATTTGGTGCCATGGATCTTGTCCCTCAGCCCCACTCCTCCACCGGACAAAGTTCTGCTAACAGGTCCCTGGTTTGGAAACCTGTGGGCCATTCCCGACTCTTCCATTTTCTACCCCTGTTCATGGCTGGCTTCTACTAACAGAAGCACCTACTCCCCCTGAGCTGTCCCGTTGGCATAGCTGGTGCATAGCCCTGGCAGCATGATCTCATAACTACCCCCTCTTTTCCTGTTGGACCCCTTTAAATCTCTTTTTTTTTCATGACACCTCAACCATTGGGTTAAAAGTGGATCAGATTACAGTTTCAGAACACAGCCCGGTGCCCTTCGCTTCTTGCCTGATAATACTGTTGTGCTTAGGAATCATGCTGCAAAATCAAGGGCTATGGCAGGCTGTCACCTTTTTACCCCGTTAATATCTTTCCATGAAAATCTCATGCCCCTGAGGCTTCTCCTATGTCGCTGGGATCCACTGCTAGCTGTACGCGACGGGCAGGGTGGCCATGAGCCTCTGCCACCTGCTTGCAATCTCAGGGCTCTAAACTAATAGACCTTCACAATTTCATAGGAGACCATTGCTCTACAGCCTTCACACTAAGCTCTTAAAGGGAAACCTTTCAGAACATCCAAGGCAAACCCTTAAGCCACCACACTTCTCTTTTATTGCGTTTAGTTTATAAGTGCCATTGCTCCCTTTTCCCACCTAAAAATTCTGTGCAGCTGAACATAAGCTGAAACCCCTTCCCCCCCCTCCGGTTTTCATCCGGCTGTTGGTGGTTATGTAGGCACTGGCCCTTGTGTGACGTTGGGTCAGGCACTTTACCCCGTTCTATGCCTCAGTTTCCCATTTGTAACATGGCAGTATTGATACAGAGCTTTGTAAAGTGCCTTGAGATCTGTGAACAAAGAGTACTGATTTAAAACACTCCATTTTATCCTTAGATATGTACCTTTTGGGTGTTAACTGGCTGCCCTTCAGTTTTTAAAGTCCTCCCAAGACAGGTCTCTGATGGAGCCTCCATTTTTACTTACAGAAAAAATTAGAAAACTTGAAGAGTTTAGATCTTTTCAATTGTGAGGTAACCAACTTGAACGACTACAGAGAAAATGTGTTCAAGCTCCTCCCACAACTCACATATCTCGACGGTTATGACCGGGATGACAAAGAAGCCCCAGATTCCGATGCAGAGGGCTATGTGGAGGGCCTAGATGATGAAGAGGAGGATGAAGATGGTATGTTACTAGCTCCATTTAGTGTATTTAGATTATAGCCAACTGATGTGCATGCTCCTTTCTTCTCCAAAAGCAACCCATTCACCTGACTTGCTGGTGAGAGAAGGGTTCTCTCAGCACCCAGTTCCCTGGCTTACGTAGATCCGAATGTACCTGTGGCTCCTCCATAGAATGAGGAAAAGCTAGACTCAGATAGCCCAGGCAGGGCCTAAAAGAGAGAGACACCCTTATCTTCAGTCAGAGAGTGCTGCGAGGTGTGGCCAGGAGAGAGAATGAGACACGCACAAGGGCAGCGAATGGGAAGAGGCAAAACTGAGGGGAAGGCGACAGGAGGGAGAAACTGAAAGGACATACGTATTGCTCTCCATCTTCCAAGCCTTTTACAGTTAGGTGGTAATAAAGCATTTTCCCCATTTCCAGTTGAGAAAGCTGTGGCAGGGACGGAAGCAAAGCACACATAGCTATTAAAGATGGAGAGGACAGACCCTCAGAAAGCGGGAGGGGAAGGGAGCCTGAGAATGGAAGATAGCAACCGGATTAGGGGACAGTGAGTGAGGCTGAAGTGTTGGTTAATAGGAAAGTGTGACATTGAATTATCAATAACAAAGTAAACAACGGCTGAGATAGATCAAAGAAGCAGAGAAGGCACATGCTGAAGTTTGCTTGGGGCCAGAGCTGTCAAAGGCACTGCAGAAGCAGAGAGTAACTTTATGAATGTTAGGAAAACTAACATGCCAGTTCTCTTGGGGTATATTGTGCCATTCTGCTTCACCCCGACAGCCTGCATTCAGACGCATCTGGCTTACCAGTTGGACCACTGTCAGGCTGGGTTTTGGGAATTTGCTAGACTCTTCAAACCAAGCTGAAAAGCAAAGCACACAGAATAGCTGGACTTGCACTTTTTCCTCGAGTGCAGAATTTGTTGTGTTGTGATACAGTAAACACTGCGGCACTGCCTGGCAGAAGGGTGCACTGACAGAACGCCGCAGAGGTTCAGTGGGGACAAAAATCTCTCTCCAGCACAGTATAAATGCAGGCCTGAGTGAAAATGCTTTAACTTTCTTCTCAAAAATCCATACCAGTCGCTGGATTATGGCCCCCTTCACATTGCTCTTGCAGCCTAGTGAGGATTGAGCAGCCTCTGGGGGAACTTGCCCATCACCGGGGATTGGACAGGGTTGCTATATGCAGCTCTTTTCCTCCCCGCCACCACCAGGTGTAAGGAGCAAGCAGGGGGATAGAGTGTTCTGGTCATTCCGTGATGTTGGGAAGCCCACTGGCAGCAGTAGGGAAGCTGCTATAAAATAGAGCAGCCCCCGGTCTGCTCTGATTTACGCCCGGGCCACCCATGTTCCCCCAACAGCTCAGGATCTGGGAGGCACCATTGCACCACTCTGTGCAGGATTCACTCTGGCCTCGTACCTGGCACCTGGAAAAAGGCAACAAGCTAGATTCTGCCTTCAAGCAGTACTTGTGTGTGTGCCTTTTACATCAGTGGGAAGGCAGGATTTGGCTGGTAATGTTTGAAAACTAAGCTTACTGTAGACAGTGAACTGAGCTGATAGTCTTGCTTGCTTGTGTAGAAGAGGAGTATGATGAAGATGCTCAAGTAGTAGAAGATGAAGAGGAAGATGAGGAGGAGGAGGAAGGAGAAGAGGAGGATGTGAGCGGGGAAGAGGAGGTAAGGATTCGTGGCAGGGGGAACATTTCTATGCAGGTATTCAGACCTGACACAGATGTAAACCACATCACAACCTTTGTTTTTAAGTGCACACTTTTTTTTTTTTTTTCCCCTTCCATCTAAGATGCAATGAAAATAAATGGGGACAGGTTTTGAAGAGCATCTGCCTGTGAGCCAGCTGCCATCTAGTGACCAGTGATAAATCATTCAGCTTCTTGGGATCATGTTGAAAACAGATGTAACTTTCAGCAGCTCTGTCGTTAACGTCTCCAGAGCTAGCCACGTTTCTCACACACAGCCTATTAAAAGCTGGAGTCGAAGTGTCTGTGAACAATTGAGAGAAAGAACCTATGTCTCAAAAAGCAGATGCTTAAAAGGAAAACTGAGCCCAGCACAATGATACTGATTTAAATAAGATTTCAGTCAGAATGTTTGAGAATAAGATTGGCCTGAAAGTAGAAAACAAAGTACTGTTGGCTTCAGACTCGGGGTGGGGGTGGTTGTCAATGGTCTTTATCTAAAAATAAAAAGGTGCCAATTTGTATAGTACAGAGATTCTTCCCTAAGTCAAACCTCCGAGAGGTTGAATGGGTAAAATGGAAAGCAGAATTCAGCACAGTGTGTGGTTCCTACAACTGACTTCTCTTCCTCCTGCCCCACCCCCTTTTCTCTCTCACACACAGCTTTCCCTCCTACTGTTAAAGTAGTAACAGAAGTGGTGAGGTCCTGTGTTTGAGTGTGTAACTTTGGAATGCTTAGAACTAAGCTTAGTGTTCTGTTTCCACAAACGGGCCCTGATCCCATTGAAATTAGTTTTGCCATTGATTTCACTGAACTCAAGACTTAAATTTTTGTGTTTACATATCAGCGTGGCTTTTAAAACCATGTAGTGAGAAGATCTGTTTCTTCTTTGAGATTGAGAGGAGGCCGAATTTTAGATGAAATTTGGTAATATGGCTACTCTTGAGTCCTGCTGTGAAGAGTAGGCCAGAATCCAATGTAGGAAGGTATTTTAGGGAATAAACTTGCACAATTATGCGGGGGGAAGACACCTTTCAAGGGATTTGCTCAATTTCAAGATACTGTTGAAGGTTGTCAATTGGGAAAGATGTTGAACAAAACTCTTTGTTAATCTTTCTGTAGGAAGATGAAGAAGGTTATAATGATGGTGAAGTAGATGATGATGAAGAAGAAGAAGAAATTGGTATGGCAATAATACAAACTTTAGTATAGAACAAAAGTAGTAATGTATCTGAATATATATTGCTGTGGTACTAAGCCAGTTCCTAATGTAGCTGTTTGTATGAATTGTTTGTTTTTACGATCATGCTATGATAGTACATCAAGGTGCACACATAACCCAGGCCATGTTTATTTTGCAGAAGAAGAAAAGGGGCAGAAGAGAAAACGAGAACCCGAAGACGAGGGTGATGAAGATGATTAAACTGAATAACCTATTTTGAAAGTTTCCTATTGTGATTTGACTGTTTTTACCCTGTATTCTCCTCCCCCCCCCCCAACTTATTTTTTTTCTGATTGTAATGTTGCTGTGGGAATGAGAGGGGAAAGTGTTTTGGGTGGGTGAGGGAAAATACTATTTTTACTGCCACTCCTACTTTTCATTAAAAAAAATTTTTTTTGTCCCTTTTTAGTTCCTGACTGTAAATGCAATAGTAAGTATAAACCAAGTGGCAATTTGTTTCTTATTATTGGAGTGGATAGTTTGACACCTTAAACTTAAGATCAGTAGAGGATATCCAAAGTAGGCATACAGTCTGTTTTGAGACAGCTAAATATCTCTGGTTGTTGGGATTTACCATCTCTGCCAGTCACTAAGCATATTGTAAGCATTTTTTTGGGGGGGATGCTGCAGATCTAGGCAAAGCATCCAGTCCACAGCAACAGGAGTGAGAATGGCATATTGATAAAGTGATTTCTTTGTTGCCTGTTTGTGAATGACTGCCATTTTCAGCCAATGCTTTCCCTGCTTCTGTAGGTAACTCTTATTTTGCTGTTTGTAAATAGTGACCAAATGTGTGTTTTGTTTTTCCTTTTGTTGAGTTCCTTTGGATCTGGTTTATGGGGTGACTACTTTGCAATCCCCCTATGTGTGTTGTGTGTTTTTTTTGGGTTTTTTCCTTTCTATTTTTTTTTTTTTTTTTTTTTTGGCCTGGGGTACAGCCAATACACTGAAAATGGCAGGCATTTAAATTTATATATAAATATATATAAAAAAAGTGTTCCTAATTCCTGAGTTACTAGTGAAATGAATTTGAAAATTGTAATAAAAAAATGTTTCAACCCTTTTAAATAAGGTGTGTACTATTTTGGTCTGTAATATATAACGACACTGAGTCAATTTGAAGTGATGAGAAACGACTTCCACTTGTGCTATATACTTTGAAAATTTTTACAAACCTAAATACAGGAGACAGTACAGCATGTAGTGTAGAAGGTTTCTTTTCATACACGCAAGCACGAAATACTAATACAAAATTGTATTTTCTTACCTAGTGGAAGTCAGTAAAATGACTGAAAATACCTAGTGAATGTACAGTTTTACTTTCATATCCCTCTTTAAAATAGCTTTAGAAGTGACTTGTATTTCCTAGTCAATATTTCATCTGTATAAATACATTTGCAAGTTTTTTTTCCCAGAAGAGCCAAACTTTTGAGTTTTATGTCTGTTTGTCATTGATGAATTTCAATAAATCTTTTTATACAATTTTTTTTGGTGGCTTATTTGAGTAAAATGGGCCACTGGGAATGAACTGCATACCTTTAACGATAACTTTCTGTTGAATTCCCTGGTATTTTTAGTAGTCGCTTCATACATTTTCTTCTATAAAATTGCTCTAAGCCATGGTTGGGTGAAAGTAAGGGGATATTTTCGCTTTAATGCAAATGATGGTATGCGATCTTTATTTCAGCATGTACATTTTTCCTATCAGTGGTCTGTACTAGCCATATTAATCCAAGTCCAACAGAGAGAGCCTTTGGCTTTCTTCTGATTGTTTTAGTTACCAGGGCTCTACATGTCAGTTGCTAGGCCAATCTATTTAGCAACGTTGGTGTGGTTTTTGCTTGCTAATGAATGAGATGAAGGTTCCTAGAGGTCATCTTCTGTTTTTCATTGAAGATCCAAAGCAAAATCTCCTGGTTTTCCTTTGTTGGGAAGGGGTTCTGTACCATAGATGCATGGCGTACAATGTTCATGAAAGGGATACACATAGAACAATGCAAGTTACAGAAGAGCACACGCACCCTAGTCACCTTTAAGAATGCCAGTTGCTTTACGTATAACTGCATATTTGCAGGTAGGCAACTGCACTATTTGCAGCATTTGTTTGTAAGGTGTTTCTTAAAGATTCCTCCAACCAGAGCAGTTGTTAGAAGGTCTAACTAACAAAACACCAGACGCCTCCGGAGCCTTATCTCCACTACAGCTGCTGACTCTAAAACCAGATCAAGGCAATCGGTGGGGATACTTGTGTCAAGGTTCCTAGTGTAGATATGGCCTTACACCAGTAAAACAGAATTTGGTCTGTTAGTTTTAGAAGAATGGTGTAAAGTTAATTGCCTTCCTCTCGGCTCTTTCATGATGGAACAGACTTGTGGGAGTTATGCAGAAGCAGAGTTTATAAAGGGTGATAGGACGCAAGTCACAGTTTTGTTTGTTCCACTAGTAGTCTGTGTGCACCTACCAAACTTTGTTCTCTTGGAAAGTAAATTAATTTTTAAGAAATCATTGCAGAGGTAAGAAATTCCCAGTGATTCGTGATGGCAGAGGATGTGCACTGCATATATACACCCATAAAGTAAACATGTACTGAGGTTATTACTTGGCACATGAAGTAACGTTCCTGTGCACCAAGCGTTGCATTTCCAGTTACTTGTTAATTGTTGAGGTCTGTTTAAAAAAAACAAAAGCTTTCCCCCGCAGTGGGAGAGGGAAGGGGGACCCAACCGCTTTCTTAGTCTGGGCCTGCACCCATTAAAGTCGAAGGGTAGAAGATCTGTTTGAAGATGTATTGTGACATGTCTTGGAGTTCACTGTATTATATCTTGCAGTGTCCTTATCTTATAAAGACAGTAGTTTGGCCAGTGAGTGGAGCATTTGGTAGCCAGATCCTAGTGTATGATCTTGGCAAACTTAGTAAAATGTTTGTGGTGTTTTGTTTTCTGAATATTGTATATATGATTGCAGAAAATAGATATTTACCAGACCTTGCAAGCAGGATCGTTCTCACCCCTCTCTCCTCCCCCTTGTTTACTATAACCGATTTCAACAGGGAAATACCATGTGTACCTGAAGTTCTACTGGTGGAGATGAGACCTGAAGTTTCATGTCACTCAGATATTAAGTTTTTCAATTGTTGAATCTTTCCTACTAAACACTTACCATCTTTAATGGGGCTCAATCTTGCAGTTCCTGTGAACAAGACAGAGTTCCTATTGGTTTCAGTGACTGTTGCCTAGATAAGGACTGCTGGGTCTGCTCCGTAGTTGGGACATCACTATCTTTTAACTCACCAACACTAACGCTTTCCAGGTCATCAAATGAGTGTCACACATGCATCTTCTGTCTTCAAAGAGTTTACATGGACTTGCTTTTCTTTATGTACCTCAAACATACACACCATATGGAGAATACGTCACATGAAGGGTATATCTACACTACCCACCGGATCGGTGGACCGCGATTGATCCAGCGGGGGTCGATCTATCATGTCTAGTTTAGACACGATAAGTCAACCCCCGAGCGCTCTCCCGTCGACTCCTGTACTCCAGCACCGCGAGAGGCGCAAGCGGAGTCGACGGGGGAGCGGCCGCACGGTGAAGACACCACAGTAAGTTGATCTAAGTATGTTGACTTCAGCTATGTTAGATCAAACACACACACACACACACACACACACACCCCAGTGTAGACCAGGCCTAAGAGTAAACACCAGGCCTGCTTTTGAGAAACACCTAACTAGCCAAATTCTGCCCTGGCTTTGTTCCCAGTTAGTTCTTCCAGGATACAGAGTTTAGTCCACTAGCCCATATTCATCCCTACCCTAACTCCACAGAAGCCTCTGGGCCTAGTTCCCTGCATACTGGTGTAAATCCACTGAACTCACCCCCCATAGAGCTAGGCTGATGAGGAAAGTGGCCCAATATCTTTAGTGCTTATAAACAGGCAGTCTCTGCCTCAGGTATTTAGGAAGTAAAGGGTGACTGACCATTGCATGTGCTTTAATTGTGTGAATTTAGCAACAGGAGCCGTGCGAATATCTAATGAGGCTCCATTCCAGTTTCTCACCCCTCTTGCAGGTAGTTATTTTCTCTCGTCCATATTTTGCAGAAGCAGACTTGCTTGGAACATAGAACAGGACTCTTCAATCTCTGTGAATTGTGCATGATTGTTTTTCCGCATCTCTGGGCCTTTATGCACAGCTCAGGGCCTGGGTTACTTATGTAACGTTGGTCTGGTGATTTGGAACCAGTTCTTAAGCGCAGATTTTCAAATATGGGTGCCCAAAGTTAGGTTTCTAAATCCTTATTTAGGCACCCTAAGTGGCCTGATTTTCCAAGTGCTGATCACCCAGCAGAGCCTGTCTGTGCCAATGGGAGGCAGTGTGGGCTCAGGATTTTTGAAAAATCAGGTCACTTGTTTGGGGGCCTAATTTTTTACGCTCATTGAGCAGGTTAATAAATGGCAAGTGTGATTTAAGAACTTCCTGTTCTGTTAACCACTTCACTCAAGCAATCTGGAATTTGGCCAGTAAGTGCTAATATAAGGCCTGGTTCTGCGGTCATGACTCGACAACTCCCATTGAAGTCAACATCAGTGGTAGTTATGTTCCAGTAAGCCTGCATCCAGGAGCACACCCTTCCAGTTTGCTTAACACTTGGATCTCTCAATTCCAGGTGCCAAAGGATTTAATCACCCCAGAATTCACTGTTTTTCAGGACTATTGGACTCTAAAATGTCACGATGCCCCCTACAGGTCTTACCATTGTCTGATTTGTACTTTCCCTTATTGCATTGCTAGATCGTATTGTAAATATGACAGGAGAGAGAATTTGGCTGTATTGCTCTGTCCTTACACCTTGTGCACTAGGAGTAGAAATGAGCTTGTCTAATACAAAGGATCTTGCATAAAATTAGATTGGGGATTGCCTCCATCCCACTGGTTTGAACAGGCGTGGGTGTCTCCTAGCACAAGTGCTTATTTTGCTATGTGGGATAACTATTTGATAGTTCTTATTCCTGATTGAACTTTGTCAAGGGTGTTCTGTTTGGCTTAAGCTTCATTGCCAAAAGTAAACCTGGAAACTCTCCATATCCAGGAGTTCCTTCAGTGTTTTGCAATACAGTATTGTCTCTTTATGTATTCGGCCAGGTTCTCGAAAAGCTCAGCCGTCCTTCTCGTGGGCACAATTTCCACCCACAGTGCATTGCATCCTTCTTTTGAAGAATACCTCTGCCTACTTGTGGTTGCACTTGAGGTGCTTAGAAGTGCAAGTTCTCTATTTCATGCCCAGAATCATTTCTGCAACAGAAAATTCTGTCTGCAAATGCCTTCTGAAAATGTAGTCCTAACTATTGCACTAGGCGCTTGAGATTGCGTCGTAGCCTCCGCGTTGAATTTCCTTGCTTTTGGCAGTTAAGTCTAGTCCTTGTTTATGTAAGTTATTTTGTTAATGTTACATAAAATGAAAATCTTAACTGACTTCATGGCCGTTGGACTGACCCATTGGAGTACAATAGAACCTCGGAGCTACGAACACCAGAGTTACGAACTCACCAGTCAGCCACATAATTCATTTGGAACTGGAAGTACACAATCAGGCAGCAGCAGAGAGAGATTTAAAAAAAAAAAGCAAATACAGTACTGGTAAATGTAAACTACTAAAAAATAAAGGGAAAGCAGCATTTATCGTTTGCATAGTAAAGTTTCAAAGCTGTATTAAGTCAAATGTTCAGTTGTAAACTTTTTTGAAAAAACAACCATAATATTTTGTTCAGAGTTACGAGCAACCTCCATTCCTGAGGTATTTGTAACTGAGGTTCTACTGTAGATAGTAGCAGAATAGATTTTTATCATAGTTTCTTCTAACTTGACCCAATGTCAGTGGAAAAGCTATGGTCCATATCTTGCATCAGATGAGGATCTCTTTCATTGACCGCTTCTCTGCAATTGCATGTGGCCATGCTATTGCATTATTTAGTTTTATATCTCTCTCATGTGCAGTATTGCGGGGACTTTAAAAGAGTCATCCTTTCTGAATTTTCTTTTCTAAATGGATAATTGCAAAGTATCGGTGTCCAGCCAGGGTATGGCACAATCAAAATTTCAGTTAAAACAAAACCCTGGTTTTCCCATTGGCAGGAAAACAAAATAGCCATGAAAATAATTCATCTACTCTATATCAACACTTACAAATCTAATTCTAAAAAAAAACAAAAAACTTCAGGGTTGACTACTTATCCCAAGATTCACTGCGCTAATTAAACTGACAATTTGTAAGCCTCTGCATTAGGGACTTCTAGTGGAATATTTACTTGTCGCACTTGTCCATCCAGCAGTACTGCTGATTAACTTTATTTTTATGAAGTCCTTAACGACCCAGCATTACTAGTATTTGGTTTTAGGTTATGTAGTGCATGGAAAGAAAACAAAGTCTGCAAGTCTTGACCAAGGTGATATTGACCAAACTAGGGCATGCACCAATTAAAACACAGCAATCACTACATTTTGTGTGGTGTCTGAATAGTATAATGACTTGGTCATTCATATTTCTGGTATCCAAGGAGCATTCCCTTGGTTTTTGATAATGCTTTCTTGTGGCTGAATTACTAATGCCAGAACGAACCATTCCATCTAGTCTGACATGCATATCACAGGCCATTAAACTTCCGAGTTACCCCTGTGTTGAGCCCAATAACTTGTTTTGGCTAAAGCCTATCTTCTATAAAGGCATCCAATCTTGATTTGAAGACATCAACAGATGGAGAATCTACCACTTTCCCTGATAGTTTGTTCAATGGTTAATCACCCTTATCGTTAAAATCTTCTCTGTTTAGTGGTGCCCCAGGGCCTGAACCTGCATACTCTGACAGCACAGCATTTTGGCCAAAAAGTAGAAAATCTCTGTCCGTTAGTTTGGTTTGTGTGCAGGACAATTGTATAACCTCACATACTTGGCAAAAAAGGCATTTCTGCAGATGTCATCTCTAAAAATAGCTCTCTTTAAATCTTGCACTTCAATAGAAATGGATCATTCTATGCCGAAACTTAGTTGCTTAAGATTTCTAAGAAGTCAGGATTGATAAGCAATTCAGTACATGAAGACGGTGGATGTTCACAGCCCACAAAATTGAGGAACAGCATTGAAAATTTTTCTTTAATACCCCAGAATCACTTTTACTTACTTAGTTATCCAATTGCATGGAGATCTCCATCCTAATGTGTGAATGCCTAGCCATTTTTCCATCTTTGTGCTGGCCATAATCTTGTAACTATTGATTTTCATGCTTACACTAGACCTATCATTTAAATACTAAATTTGAGAGGTGCATCACACGAGCATTGACCTTGCAGTCAGAAGTTTGATGGGTTGGCAGTGGCCATTTCAGCACTGATGGGGAAGACTTTAATCAGTGTTTGGACAGCATTGAATGGAGGACTGTGTAGTTCTTTGTATGAGTAGTAGTCTCTGGATGCTACAAACAGTAAGGGACAGCCCAATCCCTGAAGAGCTTACAATTCTACATCTTAGATTGTATTTCTGATTGAACACAACCCTTTCTAAAGCAGCTTTACTCCAATATTTACCGGGGGCCAGTGCCTCTTGCCTCTCCCCGAGCACCTAAACACACCAAGCTGTGGAAGCCAAAGACAATAGCTAGCTATCGGCAGCAGCTGCTGTGGGTCAATACCAGATGTTTAATTGTAACGGTTGAAGCGGAAATGGTTCTAACAACTGTCGTGGCTGATGCACATTGGGAAATCTGATTCCAGCAGCCCCTTCTTGCAGATGATTTTGCACTGAGACACGGAAGCAAGGCTCTGAGTGTGTAAAGTTCCTGCTATTTCATGGCAGTTGTGAATAGGGTCACTCCTAGCTCTGATATCCTGGCCCCATTCCAGCTCGGGAGCTTACATTCTGCCTGTACAAATGGCCTCTGAAATGTCAGTTGGAAACAGTATTCTTCCCACTTCCCACCCTCGACAGTGGTGGGGCCTTGCTGCGCACTGTTGAACATTTTCCTCTTAATAGTGGGTGGAGCAATCATGTGTATATAGTTTCATTTGCCAAGGCCCTTGGCTTCGAGATGAAAGTCATTCTAACACAGGAGGACTCATTATTCATAAGAACTGTTTGAAGGAAAGGGGGATGGATATCTTAGAGTAGCAACCACAACTGTAAATGGGTAACATTTCTTTTTTTTTTAAATAGCGTGTTTTAGATGAGGGTAGCAGAGACCCAACCCTCACCATCTAATATCACAAGACACGAGTTAGTGGGCATCAAGCGGTTAAAAAGAGTACCAGCAACCTTTAGTACAATACTGTTTGTAGTTCACTAGCAAAAAGGGCACAGAATTGTAGCTTGTTAACTTGAAGATTGTTTTCCTCTCTCTACTCCTCCCAATAAGTCCCTGTTGTTTTTCTAATAGTATTTTGACTACCGTTGTATTTAGTTTGGCATTTATTGTTTTCCCCTAAGAAGTGTTTTGTCTAAACACTTTGTTACAGGAAAAGTAACAGCAGTTTTATTGAATCTTTGTTTTATTCCTTATATTGCCAGGCCAATAAAAACTGGTAATGAATTTTTGGCAACATGTACAATTTCTGTTATGATTTTTATTTTCCATTATACTTAGCCATACTGTAGTATATAAATAACAGAGAGGTAGTGCCCTTCAACCACACTAGCTTACTAAACTGAGCAGTGTCAGTTGATAGAAAACCCCTAAACTCCTGCAAGATGCACCCAGGAGTCAAACAATTGCATATCCAACTATTCTGCAGCCACTACTTTTACTATAACTTATAAAGAAAGAAGTACATTTCTGACCTAAGAACAGAAGAAGGACCATTGGCCTGACCAAATATGGCCAATCTAACCCACTATACGGTCTCCTGATAGTAGCCAGTGCCAGATGCTTCAGAGGGAATGCACCGAGCAGGGCAATTCATCGAGTGGTCCAGTCCCAGCTTCGGGCAGTCAGAGTCACAGACAGAGCACGGGGTTGCATCCCTGACCCTCTTGGCTAATAGCCATTGGTGGACCGATCCTCCAGGGACTTCATTTTTTTTTGAACCCAGTTATACTTTTGGCCTTCACAACGGCGTGAGTTCTACAGGTTGACTGTGTGTTGTGTGAAGAAGTACTTCCGTATATTTGTTTTAAACCTTCTGCATATTAATTTCATTAGGTGACCCCTGGTTCTTACATTATGTGAAGAGGTAAACACCACTTTTTCTCCAGGCCATTCATGACTTTATGCCCCTCTGCTATATCCCTCTAAACTGACCACTCTCAGTCATCTTAATCTCTCATATAGAAGCTGTTCCATCCCCCCCAATCACTTGTTGCCCTTCTCTGTACTACAGTACTTCCAATTCTAATATATCTTTTTTGAGATGGGGCGCCCAGAACTGCACTTCATATTCAACATTTCATTCTTTATCCCTATTGAATGGCCTCTGGTATGTATGGAGAGCATCAGGAGCTGAATGGAACATCTAGGTTGATACTGGCTAAATTCACCAGCTGGATATTTCTGGCATAACAATCTGTGCCAACGGCAAGGTTAGTGTTGGCACATAGGTGATCATAATTAACGCTTTCATGCTAGAACCTTAGAGGGGAGCTGCGCAAAGACAAAGTTAGGTGCCCAACTCCCATTGACTTTCAGTGGTACTTGGTCACAAAACTCTCCTCTGTACCTTTGAACGTCTCACTACTAGATATTTGGGGAAGGTCACACTTGGTGTATTTGCTTTGATCTCACTGTAGACTCAAAAAGCCAAGAGTGAATCACCTTAGACTCAGGACAGCTCATCTAACAGAAATTGTTCCTGGGGTTGGTTACCCTCACTGTTAGACAGGAGGGCTGTATTTCTAATTTTAATTCCTCGAGCTCCAGCTTCCAGACACTGGATTTTGTTATGTGTTTGTCTGCTAGATTCGGGAGCCCTCTACTATCGGAAATCATCTTTCCAAGTAGGTATTATTAGCCAGGATGGGTAAGAATGGTGTCCCTAGCCTCTGTTTGTCAGAGGGTGGCGATGGACGGCAGGAGAGAGATCACTTGATCATTACTTGTTAGGTTCACTCCCTCTGGGGCACCTGGCATTGGCCACTGTCGGCAGACAGGATACTGGGCTGGATGGACCTTTGGTCTGACCCAGAATGGCCATTCTTATGTACTTATAGGATGCTGGAAAATACAGGAGGGGGAAAATATTGGGAGGAGTCCTGAGCTCTTCATGTCTGGGCTTTCCCATGCCTGAAGGTTTTACAGTCACAGCTCTACGTAATTTCCATAATCACCCGGCAGGCACACTTCCTACAGTTACATTTTTCTCTGAAACTTGATTTTGTCCAGTCTGATCAAGTGCTCAAAAATGGGAACTTCCTCTTTAAATAGTATATGGGGGGTGTAAGGCAGCGGACTCACCCCTGCGGCGCCTCCTGCTGGTCATCTCAGGGAATTAGCTCTCCCAGTGTCCGGAGCACCCTCTGCAGGCTGGTGATCCGGCTGCCACTGGCCCGTGTCCCTCCCAGGACCCCGGTGCCCCTTTCTCTGGGTCTCTCCCTCCCAGGGGAACCCTCCACCCACTATCCCCACCTTGCCTCAGTCGTAGGCTACTGCCAGTCACCAACTAGCCCCCGCGCCCTGGGGCAGACTGCAGTGTCAGCCACTCATCATAGGCCAGGTTGGGTTTGGACCTGCTGCCTTAGCCTACCCCTGGGCTGCCCTCTGCAGCCCCCAGTACCTGTTGGCCTTTGCTAGGCCGCAGCCTGGGGCTTTCCAGGCTAGAGATCCCCAGCTCCTCTGCCTTTCCCCAGCCCTGCTCCACTCAGGTACCCTGTTCCTAGATCCCTGCAGCCAGGCCCTTCTCTCTCTGAAGGCAGAGAGAGACTCCTGAGCTCCTGGCTCAAAGCCTTTTTATAGGGGCCGGCTGTGGTCTGTTTGGGGCGTGGCTCCCAGCTGTGCCTACTTCCCCAATCAGCCTGGGAGCTGCTTGTCCCAGCCACAGCCCTCTGCTGGGCTGTTATAAGCCCCTCAGGGCAGGAGCGGGTTTCCACCCCGCTACAGGGGGACAATGAAGAGGTTTTAAGAAAAGTGAGGAAAATCTGAATTGTTTGAGAGATAGAGATATGGGGGTGGGGGAGTGGAAAGTTTGTTTGTTAAACTTTTGGCATCCCAAGAAGGGTTTGGCCTAGAAATTTCAAAGGTAGTTTAGCAGGTTTTATATTTTGCAAGTTTCAGAGTAGCAGCCGTGTTAGTCTGTATCAGCAAAAAGAACAGGAGTACTTGTGGCACCTTAGAGACTAACACATTTATTTGAGCATAAGCTTTCGTGGGCTACAGCCCACTTCTTCGGATGCATAGAATGGAACATACAGTAAGAAGATATTTATACATACAGAGAACATGAGAAGGTGGAAGTAGCCATACCAACTGTAAGAGGCTAATTAATTAAGAGAAGCTATTAACAGCAGGGGAGAAAAACTTTTGAAGTGATAATCATGATGGCCCATTTCGGACAGTTGACATGAAAGTGTGAGGCTGCTTCAACATGGGGAAATAGATTCAATTAGTGTAATGACCGAGCCATTCCCAGTCTCTGTTCAAACCTAAGTTGATGGTATCTAGTTTGCATATCAATTCAAGTTCAGCAGCTTCTCGTTGGAGTCTGTTTTTGAAGCTTTTTTGTTGCAAAATTGCCACCTTAACGTCTGTCACTGAGTGATTAGGGAGGTTGAAGTGTTCTCCTACAGGTTTTTGAATGTTATGATTCCTGATGTCAGATTTGTGTCTGTTTATTCTTTTGCGAAGAGACTGTCCGGTTTGGCCAATGTACATGGCAGAGGGGCATTGCTGGCACATGATGGCATATATCACATTGGTAGATGTGCAGGTGAACGAGCCCCTGATGGCATGGTTGATATGATTAGGTCCTGTGATGGTGTCACTTGAATAGATATGTGGACAGAGTTGGCAGCAGGGTTTGTTGCAAGGGCTACAGAGCATAGTTTGTCCCCTGACAAATCTTTACGTTTCTCTATAGGTCTAATCAACACATGCAGTCTAAATAGTTGGACTAACTTTGGAAACTCTTCCCAAGGTCTGGCGGACTCTGTTTAGATTATGCATGAGAAGCAGCACAGCTACTAGACATCTTAAATGCTGTGTAGCTTGGTGTTTGGGTACAAAACTCTGATACCGGAGTCTGTCTTCAAGTCCCTTGCAAAACCAAAGTTTGGCATTTGGTCCTGCAACCATGGATAGCTTTTAAGAATACGTACACTAGCTGCCAGAGGAGGGTCTATGTATCTGAACAGTATTTACAGGGTTTAATATGAATACAAGAGCACGGAGGCTGAACACAGGCAAAAATGAAGCTAAAGCTTCCAATGGCACACAGGGGCAAAGCTGTTGGGATGATGGGCTGGGGGCTGAATGGCTCTTTGCTGTGTAGCTAGAGGGGGAGAGATGGTGTCATTGGCAAAGAGACTAATTTAGTCATAGACTCAAATCCCCAAACTCAGATTGTGTCTTGAATCCCAGCAGGGTAGGGATTGTCTAATTTCAGCACACTGGCGAGTGGGGCCTTCAGGCAGTACCAGAATATAAATATTTAGTATTAATACTGAATTGGACATAAGGAAGGCCCAAGGCTTGAGGAAACTGACAGTAGGACAACCCTCTACCCACCTCAACAGCTGTCCCAGCTCACAAACCCTCTCCCCTAGTTCCCATAGATCACTCTCTTGTGCTGCCACATCATAGAATATCAGGGTTGGAAGGGACCTCAGGAGGTCATCTAGTCCAACCCCCTGCTCAAAGCAGGACCAATCCCAACTAAATCATCCCAGCCAGGGCTTTGTCAAGCCGGGCCTTAAAAACTTCTAAGGAAGATTCCACCACCTCCCTAGGTAACCCATTCCAGTGCTTCACCACCCTCCTAGTGAAAAAGTTTTTCCTAATATCCAATCTAAACCTCCCCCACTGCAACTTGAGACCATTACTCCTTGTTGTGACATCTGGTACCACTGAGAACAGTCTAGATCCATCCTCTTTGGAATCCCCTTTCAGGTAGTTGAAAGCAGCTATCAAATCCTTGACACTGTCTTCCGTTTCCAAGCAGAATAGATCCCTTGATGGCTTAGATCCTTATAGTTTAGCATCAGATGATGAAACCTTGCAGATTTATGCTGGGAGAGTGCTTGCAAGTCCTAGCTTTTACTTTGGTGCTTGAAACAAAAAACCCATGGAACGAATAGTGCCCTGCTGTTATTTCCTACTGACCCTTTTCTCACTTCCACACCACTTGCCTCCTCCATGTGGATGTCTTATACAGGAGGGCCTGCCTGCCTGCCTGCCCAGAGAAAAGAAAAGAAGCTTCAGTTCTCTTGTGCTAGAAAACCACTCCTGCCTTTTACTAAGAAGAGGATCTTCAGTGATCTGGGTGTTTTCCTCCTTATTCCACAGCCCATTCTTCTTGAAATCAGACTTTTTCCTGTGGTGACTCACCACTAAAAATATCACACACACCCCCCCCCCCTGTAAAATCCAGGATCTTTTCCCTGCTGTTATAATCTCAGGGTAGGATCCATCAGCCCCTCAACTCTCAAAGTTTCATACAAAACTTAACCGCCCCTGCTGCTTGTTCTGGTATTTTCAGCTGCCTGCTTTACTGCAAGGAAGATCTACTCAGGCATGTTCCATGTGAGCAGACACCCTCGTGCAAAGGGAGGCCATCCAAACGTACGGTAATCCATTTTAACTCCCTTAACTGGTGCTTTGGGCCCAAAACTTACCTTTGGTCATGACTAAGTGAAAGTCAGTTTGGGGGCCTTTTCAGAATCCATGTAGACATTATTATGCTCATCACACACCTTGCCACCATAGATGATTTTTGCTAATGAGTCTGAGAATAGGAGTAAAAAGCTAGTTGCAAATGTTGACTGAATGACACTCAGACCTTGCCCAGTGTTATACCTTGCTCTGCCCCCACTATTAATCTCACTTCCTTGAACACAAATTTGCTCCCAACCGAAACTATTCTATCAGCGCCTTAGATCTCTAGCAGCTCTGGTTACAGCCGTTGTCTTGGTTATATAAAAGAAAAAGGCAGGTAATCCAGTGCCCTTGATTCCGGGGTTATCAGTGAAGCTTGCTTTGTTTCAAGCATTTACATTCTTAGTATGTAAAATAGAAATAAAGTTGCACAGTATTCCTATGGGATTGATAAGTCAATGCTGAACTATAGTAGACTGAATAAAGACTTGCGAAAGCAGAATGGATATATTGTACGGACTGCCACCTGCTGGGCAATTTCTGATTAAAAAAAACACCACAGGTGTAAGAACTTTCTAGTGCTGCACTTTTTAATGACTTGCAGGCCTAGATGTAGGTTTTGTAAAACATAAATCCTGCACATATACATCATTGTAAAAAGCCACTGGATTACAAAGACCATCTCCAGCTAGTCTCACTAATAACATAATGGTTGCAAAACAAAAGTATTTGTGCTGATGTTGGCAGAAATGCTAATCAGCTCATTAATCATCACTGAACCACCAGCCATAATTGGGCTGAATTACATGTTGATGCAAGAGGCTTTGGAGAACAGCTCTCTCATCTTACACATGAGAATTAAAAAAAAAAAAACCCATTTGCATAAGACTAATATTGAGACATAAATAACTGCTAAAAAGATAAAGGAGAATTTCCGCTCTGTAGAAAGTTTTATACGTAGTTAAGAAATCAAGAAAAACCAGAAGTTATTAGTGATTTAAGACTCGCTTAAGCAAGATGTTTTTCCTTCAAAAGCTCGGTATCTATGCCCTCGTCGGTCGTGAAGCGAAAGAAGTATAAATGTGCCTTCAGTCATTTCCATTGGAAGGGACTCGTCAGTTATTTTTAAAGCACTGCAGGTGGACGTGGCATTGTACTAGAGCGGCTCTAAAACAAAGACACCAGGAAAAAATTCAAAGTTGTTTCCATTTCAAAATGTTTCAAAATGGATCCATTTCCCCTCCTTTTTTTTTAAACTGATGTTTTCAAGCTTCTGTTTGCCAAAAACCCACTTTTCAGATGAAAATGCTGTGTCCAATAAATACAAAATTTGATAACCATTTTTTGGGGAAAAAATTAAACCAGGAAACTTCAATAATTTTTTTAATTTACCAATCGTTTCCATGGGGGAGGCTATTTTTCAACAACAGCAAAAATAAATAAAAGCTGAAGACTAGGACCAGCTCTACATTTTACCAACAAGATAGCGAGTCACAGTGTAAATCACAGCAAAGGTGACACCCAGTTGGGGAAGGGACTTAACGTATGCCTGCCTCCATTGATTGATTGAAAGAGCCGAGCCCCTGCGGTGTGTGCGCGTTCTCCAGAGGAGTGTTTTGCTTTAGGTAAGTTTCTGCACAGCGTGAGGGAGCAGAGGCCAGCAAACAGGTGGGAGTGGTGAGCCGGAGGTCAGCAGGAAGGGGAGACTAGACGGAATTGAGCGCTGAAGAGGGATTTAAAAGCGCAGGACAGCGACTGCGTAGGCCCCTGGAGCGGAGAGGGCAGCAGGGTTGACTGGGGCATAGGAGACCAGCCTGACAGGTCGGAGAAGCGGAGGTTTGAGAGCGAGGTCTTCCCCAAACCGCCATCGTTCTGGAGCAGCCCGAGCCCTGCAGATTCTCACCGGCGCAGTAAATTACTTTTCTCGTACCGTTTTAGTAGGGTTTGGCCTCCATTTGCCTCAGCACTTCACCCCTTCGTCCTCTTCCTTCACCTTCTGCCCAGCAGTACAGAGGCGCACCCTCAACTTTTGGGCCACCTCCCCACGGGGCCTCCCCATCCCCCCCATATCTCGCTTTCTGCTCCTGCAAAGAGAGACAGGCAAAGGCTCCCCCCCCCCCCTCCCCAGTGGCCCAGGCCACGGGCAAAGACTCCCCCCTCACCCCATCCACCATGGGGCCTGGGGTTTTTGGCAGACATTCACCACCCCCGCTTACCTGCCCCAGACCAGTCGCGGCGGTGAGGGAGGGGGCCAGACCCCAAGCACAGGAGAGGCAACCCTGCTAGCCCCCACGTCCCAAACAATCACTTACCAGGCTGGGTTAGAGGGTTAGCACAGGCCCACGTGAGCCTGTCAGGCAGCGGAGAAACGCAGGTCAGCTGAAGGTGGAGGAGCAGGTCCCTTTCCTTTCCCAGGGTGCAAGCTGCAAGTGACCTTGCAGGAGAGCCATGGGGGAGGGAGGGGGATGGAGGGGGGACCCCCAGGCATGTATTAATGGTGTGGTGGCCTTGGTCTTCCTGCTCCACAATAGCCTCTCCCACAGGCTTCAAAATCCAACCTGAACGCAGCTCTGCGCTGGAGGGGAAAAGCTGAGGCAACTACCACCTCTCAGCCCCCAGAATCATAGAGATGTGTTAAATGTCCCAAATTAAACAGAGCACCTCAAGGGCCTCTATCAGCACCAAGCCAGGGGTAACCCTAGGCAGAGGGTAATAAAATGCAATCGGCCTGGCCCTAAAGGTCAAGAGTGGACAAGTTCTGCAGCCAGTGTGTTTGCTAGCAGTAGCCTCAGCACCACGGGCCTGGCTAACATGGGTTGGCTCTGGCCCTTGGTAAACCAGTAAATAGCAGCTCAGGCCAGACCCACCCCCCCAGACTTATTACGCATTCAGTTGTCCTAAACCAGGTGCAGGCAACCTATGGCACACATGCCGAAGGCGGCACACGAGCTGATTTCCATGGCACTCACACTGCCCGGGTCCTGGCCACCGGTCCGGGGGGCTCTGCATTTTAATTTAATTTTAAATGAAGCTTCTTAAACATTTTAAAAACCTTATTTACTTTACATACAACAATAGTTTAGTTGTATATTATAGACTTATAGAAAGAGACCTTCTAAAAATGTATGACTGGCACGCGAAACCTTAAATTAGCGTGAATAAATGAAGACTCGGCACCCCACTTCTGAAAGGTTGCCGATCCCTGTCCTAAACACTTGCCTCAGTCTTTCTGGTTTGAGCCCCTCCTGGGGGGGTTGCATAATCTGGAGCACCTTGGAATATTGTTGGCTCCTTGGAGTCATTTATTCTGAATGCTTAAATAAGCATGTGGTTAAGGAGAGGATGCACCAATGGAGTTAATTTAAAAAAAAGGGTGCAGCTGGACTCAGAGGGGCTTTGGAAACTATAGGCAGCCATTTCCTGAAGGAAGGATGTGCTGTGGAGTATGCAATCAACTGGTCGACCCAGCTGCCAATTGGTAAGTCAGTTTGCTTGGGAAAGACTCAGGTTCTCTCTCAATGCCTTATAAGGGCCTAATTTGGCAAGTGGCCTCAAGCTGGTCTTCTATTAGCTGGACACAGTTTTGCAGGCACTTTATCATCTGCTCATCCAGTTAACAGGGATAATCAGCTACTTAGACAAGTCACTTGCATAAAGTTAGCAACAGGTGTAAGATATTAACTGTCTCCTCCGTGGCTCTCCAGAGGGCAGGTTCATTGGATTTAAATATAATTCTGATATTCATTGAATCCCTTCTTTGTGGTGTACAACATGGGGAATTGGGTGCTTAACGGCCTTGTGTGCCGTTGAAAATCCTCCAGCTTCATCTTTTTAGTAGGGTTCCAGAGGCTGTACAGTTTTGGGGAGAAAGTCTTAAGTTCTTATTAAACTTCTCTGGTTAGGCTGCATGAGTTAGCAAACCCTCAGCTGCATGCCCAGGGGTAGTTCTTGAAAGCTTATTCCATGTCTGTCTTCTGCAGCATGACATTCGATAGCATACCTGGATTTTGCTCCTCTAAACCTGATTCATTCTAAATTTTGAAAGAACTAGTTGCTCGTGCCAGACATCTTGTTGCTACAAATGAAAACTCAAAGGAGACTTTGCCACTCGCAAGGTTTGGTATCTTGAAAACATTTTATTTCATCACTTTTGTGGTAACATAAATAATAGCGAATGACAGCACTTTTAATGTAAGGGGAGGGGAAGCATTAGGTGCAGAGCACAATGTAAAGTAACGGGGGGGAAAAAACTTGTTGCACTGATACTGCTAGGGATAGTCCTACTTGATTTAAGTGAAAATATACATAGGTAAACTAGCAGTATTTTGGTGTCTTTCCCTGTATTATGGGCCTAATTCACAAAAATGTCATTGTGTACATATATTTATTGTGCAGCTTAAACCCTCTGCAGTTCTATCGGTAGGAACAGATATGCAGAAGAACAGACACACAGATGACATACCCAGAGTTCCCAGACATCAAACGTCTTTGAATCAGGGTTCTACAGGAGAGGTTACCACTAACTTGGCAACATTTACTACTGAGCAAGAGGGTGTTCGAAGACAGTTATGGGACGAGAGCAATGGCAGGTTCCTTTGCTGCTTGCCATTTGCATACCATTCTGGCAGTGTTATCACCACTATGTTTCCAGGAGGAAGTAGGACTCTAAGGTCTGTCCCTATGAGCAGATCAGGGAAGATAGGCCCACTACATTTAGGAAACCTCGTATCGTTTTAAAAAAACCAAACCGTATATACAACCAGCCCCCATCCCGCTAAGGAGAGTGACTGGTTTCCATACAGATAAACCGAAGAAAGTGACAAATTAAGGTCTTATAGGAGTGTAGCAATTGACCAAGGGACTTGAACATTTGACCATCAGGCCAATTTCTAAGACACTGACTTCAAATTTTGCCACCTTTCCCCAGAAAAGGAAACTTCTGCAACAAGTGCCAGGGCAAAGAGCAGGTTTTCCTGAACCTCCTTTAAACAAAGGCCACCAGGGCAAGAGGATTTGGAGAGAACATTTGTGAATTAAGCCCTATATTTTAGGTCACAGTTAAGTGAATTAAAATTCCAGTTTTGTAGGTTGTGTGCATTCTTTGTCAGGCTTTGCATAGGAAAAAGTTAATAGCAACAAATCATATTGCTTTCTTAAGGACACCCTGTATTCTCTTTTCATTCTCTCTCCATTTCAAGTTAAATTTAAGTTGTGCCCTATTGGTTAGTTCCGTAGTCTTTAGATATAGAGAATAAATTGCTCTTCTACTTACTCCACGAAAAATGCTGGGATATAAATACATACCCAGCTTCCTTTCATGCAGTTATTTTCAGTTATAGTGTACAGGTCTTTCTTTCTAGTGCTAGATAAGACTACAAGGACATATTTCCAGTTAGCATGTGGACTCTTGGCAGGTCATTTGACTTCTGGCTCATATTCTGTGTAAGTGGATACAGTAAAATAAAAGAGCAAGTATAAACAAAAAGTTTATTTATAAAATGTCCCTTGAGGTTAATTAATTATTCTTCGGGCTGTTACGTAAGTTTTTCAACTCCAGCTGTAGTTGTCGAATTCTTATGTCTTTCTGCGAAAGCTCGTCTTTCAACCGTCGGATCTCATCTTGTTGTCGAAAGAACATTCTGAGGAGCTTAAAAGAAAGAAAAAAAAAATAGGTGTACAACATTGTGGTAACATTTATATCTGCTTTCCCCGATGGCTTCATGCCTTTCCTGCCAACTGTCAGAGAACCTGCCTTCGATTCATGTCATTACACTGTTCCTTTTGAAAGATCAGTTTACCTGCAATACTCCATTGATTTGCCCTGTCCATTTTCATGGTAATTCAGTTAATTCACATCGTATGGCTCAACATCTCAGTTTGTGAAAAGAAATTCAATATTGGATTCAGTGTAAATGTTTCCCCACAGCCTTTAAGCGTAGCACAGAGAACAATCGTTTATTAAAAACTGATAGGAAATTAATCCAGTTCATTTTGTATGCGCTCTGCTTAAACCTCAGCAAAGTCCTGTGGGTTGAAGTTTGATCCAGGGAAACACACACATGGATTTTCACGGCTTGGGAACAAAAGTAGAGATGCACAAATTGGCGTGTTTATATGCTACAATCTTGGATGTGTGCAGTTGCTCTCTGTCAGAGAAAGTCATGACCTCATCTATGGTCATGTGCCCTATATTGATAACAGATGGAGATTTTTATTTAGTTAAGTTGCTAGGAGTCTGGTTTCAGAGAAGGAGGGTCAGAGTTCAGTCCCCACTGTTGGTGTGAAGTTCCAGGTGGCTAGGTTGTGCATCTTAATAACCCTGCAGTTCCTAGATTATTACAAACTTGTTACAATACTGTACAAAGAACTGTTTATAAGTTACACCATCTACATGGAAAATACAGTGAAAGCCACTAATGCCAGAAACTAGGATGGCACATGGAAGCCAAGCTGGCAGAAGGGACACCGGAATAGTTCAATGCACGCTGTGGTCAAGGGAGGCTAGGAGTGGCGACAATTATGACAATTGGGGTAAAACACAGTCTCTACTATTTTCTACTGAAATTAATGGGAATACGTAGATTGTAAACTCTCTGGAGCAGGACCATCTTCTTGTTCAGTGCTTGTCCTGGTCCTCGAGCGGGTCAGCTCGGTATTACTGCAATACAGAATGACATCTGCGGCATAAAATCAGGCCTCTGTGGTATTCAGTAGGATCAGAAAATTCAGCAGACCTTACCAGCTGTTTTCTTACTATGTCCGAGAAAGGTTTTGCACTGCATAAGCTTGAAGCACATGGCTGAGATCTAAGAGGTTGGCCATTCAAAGCCATAAATCAACACGCATTGCTTACCTCGTTCTCTGTCCTGGGGGGCACGTTTTCTAACAAATCTATTCCATTGACAACAACACTTTTTTTCTCTCTTATTGGTGCCTTAAAAACAACTTTGGATCCCTTCTTATAGCCCTCCTTCAAAGACATCAATATGGGATCTACGTGAGATGGTAAAATAAAAGGAGGATGTTAACACTTGCTTTGCTACAGGGCATGTGTACATATCCCTCTCCTATCGTCCTACCTTAACATTCACTACCTGTCAGTTGCTACAACAATGTGTTGTCATGGTGACTGGACTGAACAGTCTCTGGACTGGCAGTCAGGAGACCTGGGTTTTAATCCACCCTTCTACTGACCAGCTGTGCAACCTTGGCAAGTCACTACCCCCCGCCCCGTACCTCTTTCCCTTCCCATCCTTTGTCTTGTCTAAATAGACGCTCAACTTTTTGGAACATGAACTGTCTCACTCTGGCCTTGTCCAGACTAGGAAAAAAGCCAGGGTTGGTTGGTTGGTTTTTTTAATCGGGTTAGGTAAAAAGATTTGAAACACCACTTGGTAATGCAATGCTAAAGAGACCAGCACCTGGGGCAGACACAGCCTAAGTGGTGCTTCAGAGCATGTTAACTAGCTTGAATCTCTCACTCACTCACTCACTCTCTCTCTCACACACACACACACACACTTTTCCCATGCTCACACAAGGCCTATATTTTCAGTTGGAGCAGCTAGGCACTACTTTAACACAAATAAACTTACTTATAGATGGAGTTCAAAAGCATTCAACGGCCTTCTTACCCCCAGCTTACTAGCTCTAAAATGGTTCCTGTGTGTGTGTGTGTGTGTGTGTACACTAAGTACATACACACACAGCACCTATGCACCCACCATCACATCATCTGGTGGCCAATGTAAAGTATGGAAAGTGCCCAAGGATGAGTATGGATTTAGACACATTTCACAGTGAGGCTCCGAGATCGATTCTGTTTACATGTCCACTAGAAGTGCAGTAGATGCTCATGCAGGGTTCATTCTTTTACCTCTGTTCATTCCACTCAGCCATTCGTCTGGTGTCAGGGCTGGTTCTATACCTGGAGTCATCGGGTAAATATCCTCTTGGTATGTTTCTGACTGGAAGTGAGGAAGAATAAAGAGTGGCTGTCTTCATAACATTTGTTCCCAATTGTAACTATGCGTTGCAAAGTGCCATAAGCAACAGTTTTCTTACAACCCCGGCCAACAGTAACGTAGCCATTCAATAGCATCCCAGGAAAAATACTTAACTGCCTTTTCACCATTAACTTTAAATGGGGAATAGAGTCCTAGCCCCTGCCTATTAAATTCATGTTCTGAAAGAAAATTATACTCCAGCAGTACTGAGCATTTGAGCTGTAGACAGACTAATAAATATTATCCAGCAGAACTGGGAGGCTTTGGAAGGGCATCGTCTCTGGCCTGTTGGAGAGGGTGCTCCCTGCTGCTGCACAGACCGTTCAGGGAACGCTACGTGCACAACGCATACGGTTACTTATTGTAGTTCCCATTTCAAAGCACGAGCCTGTTAAGTCAAGGAGCACCCCACTCTGGCCACATACGGCGTACAGAAGAACAGCCCAGGGGAAAACACCAAGGAAAGTTGTCCACAAGGGTAATTTGCCTTTCCCCTCCTCTCCACATTTCTGCTTGCTGTAGATTAGCAAATTCAGGGCAATGAGGATGAAGCTATATTGAGTCACCTCTGTTTGGAAAGATACTGACTCAATCCTAAACCTGAACATGGCTCATAGCTTTGTTTCAGATTTCATACAGCTGGACAAAGCAGGTAAAGCCAGCACTGAATACTGCTCCCAACACACGGAGATGTGATTTGTACTTGGGATGGGTCTCTAAACCTAGATGTGGGACAGTCCTTTGTCACACATTTCAAAAGACCCAGTTAATTTCACACAAAATGCTGGCAGCAGAAGTTAGAAAAAATGCTGGCGTTAGCTCTTTAAAGAACTTTCCATAAGCACAGAGTTCAGACTTAGCATTGCTGTACGTTAGAGAAGCAGTTTTTAGCAAGATGGGAGTTTGGATCTAAAATGTGTAATTGATATAAATGAGAGGTCACAGAGAGATCTACCCATCAAAGACGACAGATGTTATCCACAGCCAGGAAAAAGCAAACCCATGATGTTTGAGATGCAAGTCAGGAAAATGTCTAGCATGGTCAGAGTACAGTATGTAAGATGTGTGGTTGTTGTGGACAGTGATATAAACCATCAGGGGCTTAATTTACTAGATACAGTTTGCCAAGGTCCTTTTGACATTTACTGTATTTCATCCAAATGATTCTGCTCTGTGCAAGTCAGAGCAGGATTCCTAGCGTGGTCTCAAAAGGTAAAAGTTCAGTGACTGAGTCTCCCAGCTCCTTCCCTGTGCATCATTTTAATAAGAATACGGCAGTCTTTGACGTACCCGAGTAACAGAAATAGAATTCCCCTGGCACACCGAGTGTTTCCAACTCTGTGCTTTGAACCTGTTGGGCAGAGATAACGCATCAGAGCATTTGAGTTCCGTCCGGGAGTAGGAACAGTGCTGACATGTACTCACCCTCCTTGGCACGATCATAGAGATTGGCTCAATCAGACCCTTTAAGGTAACCAGTTTATAGAATCTGAACACCTCACATGCAGACACATCCAGCCCGTGCTTTGGCATCACACCTATTAGAGAGTTCACATGTGAGCAAGGGTCTTTCCTTCCATGCCAACAAAGCATTGAAATATTCAAAAGCTCTTGCTCTACAAATTGGTCCATGAGAAAGGAACCAATCTTACTAGCCCCGTGCTAGCTGGCTTAGGATATGGTAGCAGTATGCATGTCGAGCATATATAGATCCAATTAGGCATCATGTCGATGGGAAAAGTTCTGACAGCGTAGCTACGTTTCAAAGCTGCTGCTGAGAGAACCCTTGTTTCCTACCGTAAATCGTCAGCGCTTTACAAGTCAAGAAAAGCAGTCAGTGTGTTCCGCAAGAATGGGATTCTCTGTTTTGCTTAAACACAAAGCTAAGTGAGAAGGTGTGCCTTGTAACTCCCTAATGGACACCAGCCTACCACTGCTACCGGCTACATGGAGTTACTTCTTTAGCTCAAGTAGCAGCGGCCCGTGCTTTGGTGCTCTCGGTCCTATCGCTGCAGATGACTCATGGGGGCGGGGGGCGTTATGTGTATAAGATAGAGGAAGAAATACAGGACCCAATTCTGTGAGGTGGTGACATCAGTGCAAGTTGAGGGCATGCTGCATCTTTCCCAATCAGGCCCAGGGGACGTATATAGCTTGCAGAAGCTGCAGCTGCAGCCGGCAAGTGGGGGAGAGACCACTAGCATGTGGAAAGTGTTATCCCGGGGTAGGAAAGCTTTGCCAGACAAGTACAGAAACCACCATGCAAGCACTGCCTACTGGTCCCTGCAGGCAGCACCGGGGCAAGGGCTGAAGTTAAGTACGGGCACAGAGATTTGTTTCGTGATCGTGTCCAGGGTGCAGGGTATTAACACAGCACTGAACTGAGCTGCGCAGCAGAGAGCGACCTCCTTTAATATCACGTCCCTCGGCGCCATTGGCTTTCCCTGAGATTGCAGGCCTGTGCCAGCGCCAAAGAGCTGATTCCAAATCAGCAGCTGAGCTGCTCACGCCTGTCCCTGCCCTCTTGGGGCTGTGGGACACCGCAGAACTGGGTAGCTGGGCCTCCTGCCTAATTCTCCAGGGCGTGCTAGGTCTGTGTCCTGCCCATGGGGGGGTGCCAGGAGGGAAATACATCCACCCTAGGCATCCTTCCCTGCAACCCTCCCCACCTGGGCCTTCCTGTCCACCTGCAGCCTGGAATTTGAATAGCCCATTTCTTCTCCCTCTGACCCTCTACTCCCATCGGGGGAGCCCCCATCCCACAAGCAACCCTACCCACACCCCCAGGGGCCAGCCATGAGGGAAACCTGCCCACTCCAAGAGCCCAAACGGGACCTGCCCCCCATGCCACCAACCAGAGCTGATCCTGTCCTCACCCGGCCAGCCACCCCACAGCCAGAATCCACCAGTCACCCCTGCCGCTGACACCTGCTTCCAGGTAGGGAAGCCACATGCAGGGGCCTCCTGGAGGTGCTGGGAAGGGGAGGAGAGCGGAGAGTGGTGCAGATGTGCAGATCACAGCCCAGTGCTGGCAAGGAGGGGCGGGGGATGGGCCAGATGGATTTTGCAGTAAGGGTGGGAAGGGAAGAGCATTTTACCCAGGGAACGTCCCATATATCAATGGCTCAGGTCACTTGTTAAAGTTTAGGCAGCCGGTCACTGCGCGTCACATGCATTTCCTTGCAACTGGGCCCTCAGTAAGATACATCAGAGTCACACTGCACCATTACCCAGGAAGAAATACACACAAATATTAAATGCCACATAAAGATGATTGGAATTCTGCATTAATTTTCCAGCAAGTCATCAGCTACCTAATGACACAGAACATATTTGAACAGCGAGAGTCAGCACAGTGCAAAGAGCACGGCAGGTTATTATGCAAAATACATTTATCAGCAAAATTTAATTATACTGTTTCAGTCTGCTGTCGTTTTTTAATATTAATGTTCAAAGAGGCGGCCTATTAACATGCCAAAAGCTCTTACCCAGTCCTTTCTGTGGGGCAGGAGAGCGAAACTCCATGAGATAATTCAGATATGGCTTTTCTGTGCTGATTTCATAGTATCGGATGTTCCCGTCGCCCTGAGGCAGGGGGATAAAGGCAGATCAGTTTAACATTTCAGTGTAAAAGCTGTAGGTAAATAAAAAGATATGTAAAAAGAACATCATGTTGTGCATCATTGCCAAGTACTAGGTTAAATATACAGACACGACAATGCTAGTTAGCCATTGTAGAACAGAGTCTCAAACCAAACCTACAGCATTTCATATACTGCGTCTGGGTTCTTGGAGTAGTAGCAGTAGAAGGAACAGATGTGGTCTCTTTAATGGCTTTTGAGGAAGAAGACTCACAAGATGACTAGCAATTTTAACCCCATCACTCCCATTTCTCCCTCACACTTTATGGAATTAGTTTTTCTACCCTTGGGTTAAAGAACATAGAACATAAGAATGGCAAGACTGGGTCCGAGCAAAGTTCCATCTAGCCCAGTGTCCTGTCTTCCGACAGTGGCCAGTGCCAGGTGTTTCAGAGGGTATGAACAGAAAATCAAGTGATCACCAGGTGATCCATCCCCTGTCTCCCATTCCCAGCTTCTTGCAAACAGAGGCTAGGGACACCACCCCTGCCCATCCTGGCTAATAGCCATTGATGAATCTATCCTCCAGGAACTTATCTAGTTCTTTTTTGAACCCTGTTACAGTCTTGGCCTTCACAACATCCTCTGGCAAAGATTTCCATATCATATACGAGTTGCATACCTAGTTTAGTTCTCTCACAATGGAAGGAGGATGAAGTACTAAAAAATGTATCAGGACGTTGTGTTGCCCAGGAATGCTAAAGGAAATATTCCAGTACAGAAATAAACTAATTTTAGAATGAAGCTAAAGTCAGCGGAGCTGCACTGAATAGGCAGGGCTGCGTTGCACTGAATTTATGCTAATAGATTCATAGATTCCAAGGCCAGAAGGAATCACTGTGATCATCTAGTCTGAGCTCCTGTATAGCAGACAATAGAATTCTCCTAAAATAATTCCTTTTGAGCTACAGCATATCTTAAAAAAATCCAACATTGATTTAAAAATTGTCAGTGATGGAGAATCCACCATGACCCTTGGTGCATTGGTCTAACAGTTAATTACCCTCATTGTTAAAAATGTATGTCTTCTTTCCAATCTGAATTTATCTACTTTCAGCTTCCAGCCCTTGGTTCATGTTAGACTTTTCTCTGCTAGACTGAAGAGCCCGTTATCAAATATTTGGTCCCTCACCAAAGGCTCTTAAGCAAAGTAAGAAGTCATGGGATAAGAGGGAAGGTCCTCTCATGGATTGGTAACTGGTTAAAAGATTGAAAACTGACATTTATTTCTACCCTTTGTTTCCTGAATGGAGAGAGGTAAATAGTTGTACTGGGCCCAGTCCTACTTAACAGATTCATAAATGGTCTGGAAAAAGGAGTAAACAGTGAGGTGGCAAAATCTGCAGATGATACAAAACAACTCAAGATAGTTAAGTCCCAGGCAGACTGCGAAGAGCGACAAAAGGATTTCTCAAAACTGGGTGACTGAGCAACAAAATGGCAGACGAAATTCAATGTTGATAAATGCAAAGTAATGCACATTGGAAAACATAATCCCAACTATACATATACAATGATGGGGTCTAAATTAGCTGTTACCACTCAAGACAAAGATCTTGGAGTCACTGTGGATAGTTCTCTGAAAACATCCACTCAATGTGCAGCGGCAGTCAAAAAAAGCAAACAGAATGTTGGGAATCATTAAGAAAGGGATAGATAATAAAACAGATAATATCATATTGCCTCTATATAAATCCATGGTACGCCCACATCTTGAATACTGCGTGTAGATGTGGTCGCCCCCTCTCAAAAAAGATATATTGGAATTGGAAAAGGTTCAGAAATGGGCAACAAAAATGATTAGGGGTATGGAACGGCTTCCATATGAGGAGAGATTAATAAAACTGGGACTGTTCAGCTTGGAAAACAGACGACTAAGGGGGGGATATGATAGAGCTCTATAAAATCAATACTGGTGTGGAGAAAGTAAATAAGGAAGTGTTATTTACTCCTTCTCATAACACAAGAACTAGGGGCCACCTGTTCATTCCCTCTGGGGCACCTGGCATTGGCCACTGTCGGAAGACAGGTTACTGGACTAGACGGACCTTTGGTCTGACCCAGTCTGGCCATTCTTATGTTCACCTTGTAGGTATTTATAGACTGATTAAGTCACACTTTAGCCTTCTCTTTGTTAATGCAAATAGATTGAGCTCCTTGAATACAAGACATGTTTTCTAATCCTTTAATCAAGCTCATGCCTCTTCTCTGAACCCTCTCCAATTTAACAGCATCCTTCTTGAATTGTGGGCACCAGAACTGGACTCAATATTCCAGCAGCAGTTACACCAGTGCCAAATACAGAGGTAAAAAACCCTCTCTCCTCCTACTCGAGATGCCCCTGTTTATGCATCCAAGGATCGCATTAACCCTTTTGGCCACAGCATCGCAATGGGAGCTCATGTTCAGCTGATTATCCACCACAACCTCTAAATACTTTTTAGAGTCTCTGCTTTCCAGGATAGAATCCCCATCCTAGACGTATGGCCTACATTCTTTGTTCCTAGATGCATACATTTACATTTAGCCATATTAAGCATATTGTTTGCTTGCGCCTGGCTTACCAAGCAATCCAGATTTCTCTGTATCAGTAACCCGTCCTCTTCAGTAATTATCACAACCCAAATTTTTTTTCATGTGCAAACTTTTTCAGTGATGATTTTATGTTTTCTTCAGGTCATTTGATAAAAATATTAAGTAGCATCAGGCCAAGAACTCATCCACGTGGGATCCTACTAGAAATGCACCCACTCGATGATGATTCCCTCTTTGCAGTTACATTTTGAGACCTATCAATTAGCCAGTTTTGAATCCATTTAATGTGTGCCATGTTAATTTTGTATCATTCTATTTTTTCAATCCAAGTGTCGTGCTGTACCAAGTGAAATGCCTGAGAGAAGCCTAAAATATTACACTAATACTATTGCCATTATCAACCAAAATTGTAATCTAATAAAAAAAAAAGATAGCAAGTTAGTTTTACAGGGTCTGTTTTCCATAAACTCATGTTGATTGGCATTAATTGTATAGCCCTACTTTAATTTTTTTATTATTCAAGTCCCATATCAGTTGCTCCATTATCTTGCCCAGGATCAATGTCAGACTGACAGGCCTATAACTACCTAGGTCATCCCATCTACCCTTTTCAAATATTGGCACAACATTAACTTTCTTCCAAAATTTCCTCAGTTTTCCAAGACTTATTGAAAAAAAAAATCCACATTAACAGTCTAGTGAGCTCCTCAGTCAGCTTTAAAAAAACTCTTGGATGCAAGTTATCTGGACCTGCTGATTTAAAAAGTGCCTAACTTCAGTAGTTGCTGTTTAACATCCTCCTGAGACACTAGTGCAGGGGTGGCCAACCTGAGCCTGAGAAGGAGCCAGAATGTACCAATGTACATTGCCAAAGAGCCACAGTAATACGTCAGCAGCCCCCATCAGCTCCCCCGACTCCAACCTGCAGCGCCTCCTGGCCAATCAGGGCCTCCCACCCACCGCAATCAGCTGTTGCGCGGTGCGCAGGTGGCTCTGGTGGGGAGGGGGGAAGAGCAAGGGCATGGCCGGCTCGGGGGAAAGGGTGGAATGGGGTCAGGGCCTGGGGCAGAGCAGGGGGTTGAGCATTCCCCGGCACATTGGAAAGTTGGCATCTATAGCTCCAGCCCCGGAGTCAGCACCTATGCAAGGAGCTGCATATTAACCTATGAAGAGCCGCATGCGGCTCCAGAGCCCCCCGATACAGAACAGAAATATTTATTAAACAC
Organism: Platysternon megacephalum; assembly: GCA_003942145.1. NCBI lineage: Eukaryota > Metazoa > Chordata > Testudines > Platysternidae > Platysternon > Platysternon megacephalum. The sequence continues at coordinate 3,801,379 of QXTE01000140.1, forward strand.
TTCTGCCTCTCCTGCATTATTGATAATTCTACCATTTCCACCTAGCTATGGACCAGGACCATTATTAGGATTCTTTTTGTTCCTAATATACTTAGACTCCTTGTTATTATCCTTAACTCCACTGGCCATAGATTACTTCTTGTATCCCTTTGCTTCCCTTATCACTTCCCCTCTAACCCAGGTCAGTTTTTTAACCACTACGGCCTTCTTTCTTGATTGTGGCCTTTATGAACACCAATGGCAAAGTATACCTGGAGCTTCTCTACTCAGGGCCATAAGCTGACTTGAGAGGGAGTCCTACATGCAGCCCATAGGAAATAAATGTGTTTACTTTTTTTAAGGGCCTCCTAAATGCACTACAGTAGCTGCAGGTCCTTTCACTTAGGTGGAGCTTTGTGCACAAGCTAGTGTGATTGCAGAGAAGTGTGTGCATGTGTGCACCAAGCCACACCCTCCAGGGTACACAGGTGCTTTTGGGGGGCCATTAGAGAAGTGTGCCCCACCATAGAGGTTTCTGTAGTGGCGGCATTTGGACTTTACAACACAAGCAACACCAGTGAAGTACAAAATAATCAAGGACCTTTAAAAGAAAGTCAATGGCCAAAGGCTGGTTCCTGTTGCATTAGTGTAAATCCAAAGTCTTCAGTGGAGTTGCTCCAAATTTGCACTTGTGAAAGCAATATCAGCATCTAGCCCCAGCTGTTTAATTGTAATAGTTATTTATGAAAAGCCCAAAATAACTCCATGCTCTGCTCATCTGAGAGGTGCCCCTTTGCTTGCATTCTCGAATGGGTTATTTGGGAGATGATTTATTCTCAAGTTTGCAAGAGCCACATCAGTCTTGAGAACAGCAGGATATGCAGGATATTGCCTGTTACCCTCAGTAAAGCCAACGCACCTTTCCAGCCAAATACAACATGTGCGTATCAGCATCGTAGAAAGGAAACAAGAGCCCCGACAGCCCATCGATCTCCTCCTCTATGAGAGGCATGGCCAGGTCTTCCTGAACAAAGAGAACATCGCTTTATGAGTCAGCAAGGGTTAGAGGTTGCATGGAACATGAAAGCGAAACCCACGAAGGAGCGACAGGTGCAGCAGGGTGAGGGACGGGTTTTGTCCCAGAAAATCTGAAGCAAACCCGCTGTCCCTCCCAAAGGGTGCCATGGGATTTCCATGTCCCACGAGCCAGAGGTGGGAGGGAGAGAGGGCTAGCAGACCCAGTCATGTACACACAGAATAAGGAGGATGTCCACTTAAGGTCACCTCTCTGCAGGGCACTCAGTGGGTCACCCTGTAGGGCTGAGTGGGTTATGGGGCTCTCAGGGTAAGGGTTGTAATGGGGTCCAGTCACACCCCTCCCCTGGAGCCATTTCTGTGTGGCTGCATTTCAGTGAGGCTGGAGGCGTGTGTATATTTTAAGGAGCAATTTGGGGCAGATTGTGCCTGGGCCAAGAGCACGGAGCGAGGGGGGGTGGGGAAGGAAAACAGAGGAGGGTGCAAGGAGCTCTCTTTCCTACCTCCCCCGCCCCCCAAAAGGACCAGGGGAGAGCCACAGTCCAATGCGCTCACCAAGCCACACCCTCCAGGGTGCGCACTGCCTACAGGGAGAAGGGCCGGATGCAGTGGGGGAAGAATGCGGCATCCTCTCCGGAGCTTTGACTCCAGGGCAGCTGTGCCCAATGATGCCGTCTGCGCTATGATGCTCTATTGAGCCGAGATGCCTTCCGGATAGAAGCCAGAGAACTGCTCAGCACCTTTGTTTGGCTTTTAAACGCAAACCCCACCAGACTCTAGGAAGATCCGATGATGGTGAGGCTGCACAGCTGCCTGGGGAGAGCGTTCTGGCCTCTTGGATTTAGAGGGGAACCCAGACATCCTTGTTTTCAGTTTTATATGTCACAAAGCCCCAGATGGATCTGGTTTCTCCCTTTGTCCTTGAGTTTATACAAGAACCCTCCTGAACAGATCAGCCGCCCCACCCACATACTTCTGTTTCCTCACCCTGCCCCTGTAGCAGTCACAGCCAAGTAGCTGTCTATGCTGTTCACTGACAGGCTGACAGATAGGGCTGAGCTAATCGGTCATCTCCCCCCAGCCCAGCCTGAGTCAGGGGACATCAGCTTTCCACTATCTGCAGCTTCTACCACCCAAGTGAACAGGGCCAGGCATGTCTGCAGCCTGAAACCCGTTGGTCCAGAATATCCTGCATGGAGTCAGAGGGGAGGGTTACAAATGCTTGCTGGGATGAATCTGGTACATTTGCATCCGCTTTAATTAATCTTGTGAATTCAGAATTCAAATTCCCCGACGTGTCATGTCTAGTCAGATCTCCATAGCAACCAGCAGAGTTTTTAAAAGTTACATAAAGACCTTTGTAGAATCTGCTAGGAAAGAGGAAGGAATAAAGAATCTGCTGTGTATGTATCTGCTGCTCTCCCTGTATTAAAATACAATACAATACAAGGGGCTGGGCTATTCAAAGAGACCTGAAGGAGCTGGGTGCCCAGCTTCACTGGAAAGTCCGTGAGAGTTGAGTTAGGTCTCTGTGGGAGTTGGGTGCCTCTGCACCTGTCGGCCCCTTTGACAGCCCCGCATGACTGATCCATAGCACGTCCCAGCCGTGCTTCTCAGAGCACTTCCCAAACGCGAGTGAATGCAGTTGCATAGAACTGTTGCAAGCTAGGCAGGTTTTCTCCACGTGCAGATGGATAAACTGTGGCATGGCATGAGTAGGTGCCTTGCCTATAATCACCCTACGTTTGCAGCAGAGCAGGGGCTAGACCCCCGGTCTCCGGACTCCTCAGACGTGGGGTCTGTCTACGCTATAATCACAGGCGGTATTACAGCGAGCTAGCTTTAATCTAGCTGGAGTGGGTCCTGGAGCCGCGAAGCTGCGACACAGGGGCTGTTCCTACACACTGCAAGGGGCCTTGCGCAGCCCGCACAGAAGCATGCACTAGCGCAGCTTCCCTGCTTTGGGACCCAAGCGAGCTAGATCAAAGCTCGCTTGGGTAGGTCTATTCGTACCATACCCACACCGCTAGAGTGGAACCCAGATCGCCTATCTCCTAGGCCTCTATTTTAACCCATCAAGCATGCTCCCTTCTTGGGAAGGAACGGCTTCCAGCGATCTATTTGCTGACCTGGTCCCAGAGTGCAATCTGCCTCGTATTCCACCTTGAGACTCCAGTCGTTAGAAGTCGCTTCACGTTACCTAGAAAGACCACCCGGGTCACACGATGGTTCTTACAGCTGGCTTCCTGGAAGAAGACATTGTCTGTGCTACATGCAGTGAACAGCTATACATTTCAGATGTCTTCCTACGCATGGTGCTTAGTATAGATCAGTGAAAATGCCAGCTGCAGAATTTCAAGGAGAGCGATACTCAAGGGAGGATTCTCCCCCATGTTAGGATCTGAGTTCCTGGTGTCTCTGCTCCCATATCCCACAGGTAGGTTTCTTCCTCCTCATATAATCTCTACACTGTCTATGGGGAAAGGCTCCATTCTTGTCCCAGTAGAACCACTTCATAGCAAGCTGGGCTAACCCGGCTTTCAACCTCCACCGCTCCTCTTACTCCTCTATTGCAAAATGCAACTTTCATATTAACCAGCTATGGCTCAGACTGCACTGGTGAAAACGGGGGTTCATGCTATCTGGAATGGAAGGGCAAAATGCTGTTTTGTAAAAATAAAACCGAGCCTTCCCTGAGCTTTTTAGAATAATCCACAATTGACAAAGACAATTAAGCTTTTCTTCCAAAACTTGCTCTGTGGCTTCCCAGAACTCTCTACTATTTCCCAGAAACCTTTGATTAATGAAAGATTAGAATCCCTGGATCTCTGATGAGGATAGTGCTGAATCCTTTCTATTGTAATAATGATAAGAAACAGCAACATTCTCTGAATGCAGAGAGCTAGATTCAGAGGCTGACATTTGTGACACGTTGTTGCGTCCTGAATATCAGACGTATTTTGTGACAATTCAATATTGTACAAGGAGTATTTACCTTACTGTATGTTAGGCTTAAAGGGCTACTTCCCCTTGCCCCTAACTCTGCCCTGGTTGCACATTAGGGGAGGAATGCACTCAAATGGGAAATCCCAAATAAAGCCACTCTTTAAAGCCTAGGGTCAAATTTGTATTTGTCAAAAATAATGGATTTACTTCTTGTGACTGGTGCTTAGGACTGACTCTTGAGAAATCAGCTCTTCACCTGAAGGACTTTGCCCGAACGCGGCTCAATGACTCGCAGCTTCTTGTCTTTGCAGGTGGTAGACAGCAGGCTGCCGTCGGTATTGAAGGACATGCAGAGAATGACATCTGTATGACAATCTATCATCTTCACGGGCTCTCCAATGTCCAGGTTCCAGATCAGAACCTGAGGGAAATGGGGCAGAATTAAGTTAGCACTGATGATGCTGCTAGTTGCGGGGGAGGGAGAGGAGGGACATAGTCATAACTCCAGGGTACAGACGGCCTGGAAACGCACATGCCTGCAAGGCCACATTTTCCAAACTTCTGTCTCAGCATTTTAAACGTACTGCTAATTTGGGGCCAAATTCCAGTCCCCCCACTCACGTGTCATCTCATTTCGCAAGTGGTCCCTTTGCTATAATGTGAAAAAAGTTATCGGAACCCGGCCCTTGAGAAGCAAGCCTCTCTCTCGCACTCCATGCAGTTATTGCCACCGGCAGGACACACTGTGATAATTGTACCCGCTTCTTCTTGCCATCTTTTGTATTACATGGAGGAAGATAAAGAATCTCTCGGCTCAAGCCTACTCTCAGAAATGACTGAAAATGGTACTATGGGGTTCCATGTTCATGATCTCATTGAATTTCATGCCAACCTTGGCTCAGCTTATAAATAAAATAAAACCCGTGATTCTTCTAACTGCCAGCCCTGCAAACTCAACCTGGGTTCCATTGCTATGACGTATCACCGCCAGGAGTAAGCGTTTTACAGGCCGAATGACGCCCCTCATTACATCTTATCTATGAAGTGAGCAAAACTGCTATGGAGTCAGGGAGACAATACACATGGAACCCCGTGAGGCCATTTTTACAGTTGCTTTTCAGAGTAGATCCGCACCTTAGTGTCAGCAACAGGAATGATCAGTGACGATTGGACAACGTAGAAGAATCCTTTCAAAAATCCATTAGAGAAAAAACCTGAAGATTTCAGTGCTAGCTATACTCTTGTACTTTTGTTTTACATAACCATTATGAAGCAAGCAAGTCATTAAGACTAGGTAGGACACAACATGAATTGGGGAAGCTATAATCTGACACAGATATGGCATGGAATATTATTTAGACAATAGGGAATTCCCATTAATGTTAAAGGCATACGCAGAGAAATACTCTAAACCATCAGCAAAAGAACCTCTGATCTCAAATGCATTTCCATTTCATGTACAGACACTTCTAAAGCAGAGAGAGAGAGAGAGAGAGATCGGAAGAAAGATCTGAGGATAAACTGTGACTATTGCCAAACGAACAGCGAGGCCATCCGCGATTTTACCCTTTAAAGCCACACATGGCCTTAATAAATGCTAGTCTCCAACTACAGCTGAGGATTTAGTAGAAATCCTCCAGAACAGTTCACCTTATAGTCGTATCCTGCACTGAACAAGATATTGTTGCTGGTCGGGTGCCACTCAACAAGGCCGACCCGTCGGCTGTGCCCATAGAGCTCCAGAACAGCTTCTGTCATGTTCCGCTTCAAGCCGCCCTCTGGGATTTCCCATATCCGGACCTGAAAGGACAGGATGAGCAAAGGTTACTGGGAGGAAAAACCTTTGTCCTTATTTTAGAGGCTTATAAGGATCGTGTTCTCTCAACTTGGTATGCGGGGGAATCTTCATTGACTAAATTCCATCTGTGGTTCCTTCATCAACTTGGTCTCCAAATGCCAGAAGTGAATTAAAAATAGACCTGAATGTGCCCAATGGCAACACTTTTGTGTCATCCCTTCATGCCCATGTGCAGGTTTGTTCCCTCCTTCCTTCTCCTTCATCCCCTCTCCACTCCCCAATAGTTAGCTGGCCCTGGGAAGCAGCCAATACCGGATTCTCTTCAATGAAGACCACATACAAGATCTAGTCCTGTAAATAATGGGAGATACCACAGGAATCCCATTGCATGCAATGGAGTGATCAAAGAGCTAAGAGCATAACATTTTCAGAGTTCTGCCCATAATCGACAGCAAAAGACAAGCCAGTTCTTGAAAGAGGCAGGAAATAGAATACTCTAAAAACAGCAGTTACAAAACACACCATCCCCCTATCTGCACAAACACATGTAACAGGAAGGAAAAATCAATCCAATTTGTCTCAGATGACCTTTTTAAGGAATCAGTACTAAGGACTTCAAGACTTGCTCCCCTTAGAAAAGATACTAATTACCTAATAGAAATAACTGAATATACAAGCCGTGTTTTATCCTTTGTGTTGCCATAGTGCAGCGTACCATCATTGCTGACTATCCTCTGTTAAAGTCCTGCTAGCAGTTGCACGATAAAGGACAGCGTATTAGCCGGCATCAGACATGCCGGGAGCAAACTAGATCAGGTTGTTATGTGATGTACTTGTTTTGCCACCTGACATTTGTAACTCAGTTTTAACTAAAAGGGACCCTTGTGGTTCACACTGTTTAGGTTCAAATACATGAGCCACCCCCAATATTGGTCTGATATAACACAGTGGCATCCTTGACCCGAGGTTCGATAGTTCATTAAATCCTTTCAATCACTAACTTAACAAAATGAATGATTGTTTCTTTACGTGATCGTATCAAAATATAAAGGCATGCGCTGGCTCAGCTGCCTCTAACCTTGGGAAGAGGAGTAAATGTACACGCACTAGAACAAATTCACCCCGGCTGTAACACCGCAGACTTCAGCGGAGCTAGAGGGGCGAGTTTGGCCCATTAAACTTCTGTACCAAAGAAAAACAATGTGGAGAGCTTATTACATTGTAGCGGGATTCGTGTTTCCGTGGACGTCACTAAAAAGGGGCCACCAATGGCTGTGAAAGTGCCATTGACTTTAATGGCAGAGTTAGGCCAGCGCTCAGTGCTTTTGACAATCTCACCCCGCATGGCCTCCATAGCACTTGGGGATAAAATCCCAGTTAGGAGTGTCTGCGGGATAAAAGAGACAATGCATAGAGAGAGAACAGGTGATCCGAAGGCTTCTCCCCTCCTCCTCCTCAGTTAAAATGGCATAGAAGTACTTTCCTCTCTATTGCAGGTCACTGGTGTGAATCCGACCCTTGTATCAGCCTCTTGGTCTTTAGGTTCTCTAGTTCACTTGAAAGTCTTTTGATTTCTCTTTTCTGCAGAGCATTCCCATTGTCTGGGGTGCTCAGGGGACAACTTATCAAGATTTGCAGACCTAGATCATTTGGTTAATTCCGACTGGCATGTTCAGCGCCATCATGACATCTACCCACCTTGCATGGATAGCTGAAGGTGTGGACATACCAAAACTCATGTGGAAGAAAACACAGTCTTCACTCTTAGGTTATTTGCAACATGTCAGAGACAGTTTATTCTCAAGCAATTGCAAGGGGGAGAGTGCGCATGGACAGGGATTCCCCCGTCCTAGGCAGGTCTCCGCCAGATAAACAATTAGGGCAAGCATTTATACCTTTGGTTGCATACAATAATGATCAACAGCCGCATCTTGTTTATACATATTCCTTCCTGATATCTTACTTTTTCTCTACGAGTTCTTGCTACAGTCTGTGTTCAAGGTCAAAACAGCATCTCTTACAGTTTTTCCCACTCGCTCAGGCCTTGCCTTGAAGTCTCGCGTTATTAGAGGTAGCCTGACTCTTGCTCTATTCTGATTGAAAACTCAGATGTCTACATCCAAATTCCCTTTATCCCTTTTTCCACTTCCACACTCTTGTAGCTTTGTACAAGTGCTTGGAATCTCTGGGTTTTCAGAGTCACGAGAGCAGGTGTGGCACATACAGATCGCAGGCTAAATCACTGCACTCGAGTTATTTTCCCACCTGACCACAGACTGCTCCTATTGAATGTTTTCATCCCATGTGCAAAGCTGTTCCCATTAAAACAGCCAGGTAACATCACATGCATTGTACAATCAATTTAGTTTGCTTTTTGCCTCCTCTGTAAGAGTCTAGGAAGGCAGTTTGGTGTTTCAATGTAGTTTTTCTTTCTATATTATCCAGACGACCAGCAGATCTGGAATGGACAGTAATGATAAATGGACACCTGATCAACCCGCAAACACAGCATGTAGCTCTGGTTCCTGACAGACACCCCTGGCTTTTCCCTGCACTCTGCCAACACATGTCTCGCTTGTCATGCCACATTGAATTGAGCTGATAGCGGTAGAGATGTGCTGAACAGACACCAGAACCAGAGAAGGCCACGGGTTGGTGTCTCCTCTTCTAGCTCTGGGGAAGTTTTGTTGGAGTAAACGAGTCACCTTCTTCCAAAGCCACTACTCTGACCAACACCAAAGGGTTCAGCAGGCCTCTTCTCAGTGAAGTCTAGGTGAGTTTTCCTATTACTTGATTGGGATGAGCAGTTCAAATACAAGCAGCCATTTTAGCTGGCCTCTGACTATAAAACAGGCAACATCTTTGGGGATGGGGGCGGGGGAGATCTGTCAAGTAGGACAAACACAAACTCAAGAGAGAGATTAGAAATAAATTATTCTAAAGTTTAGCTAGGATGTTAGAGGCTATTTCACTGGTTCAACAGAAGGATTCATTGAGATTGTCTGGAGTGAGACTCTCCCCTGAAAACAGCTGGAGGCTTGGAGTCACCTTTACAGAGGGAAAATACTTTATTTAAAAAGCACTAGAAGTATTGCCACTATTTTCACCTTGAGATAACTAGGGCTGGTGGGAGTTTTTCCTCCCAGTTGCATCTTGGCAGATACAACAAGCGATTGTGCTTCTTTTTGTATAGCACACAGCAAACTGCAGCATCATGTGACCTGCTAGGGTGACCAGATGTCCCGATTGTATAGGGACAGTCCTGATTTTGGGGTCTTTTTCTTATATAGGCTCCTATTGCCCCCCACCCCCGTCCCGATTTTTAACATTTGCTGTCTGGTCACCCTATGGCCTGCATTTCTCTCTCAGCCCTGGGGAGATTTTGTTTAATATATCGTTCACGACTTCCTGCATCAGTTCCCTGGGGTTCGGATACATCCTTAGAACAAGGCAGAGAAGAATGAGAAATATTTACTCCTTTGGTAGATAGGCAGCAAAACACAGCTGTCATTTACTGTACACACACTGCATGGATGGCAAAGTTTATTGCCGGTGTTATCAACACAAAAGTAAAGAGAGGGACATTTTGTTCTGTTTGTTTTCCTGAAGTTCCCTGCAAGTGCAAGCTTTGCCTTGTTAGTAACAAGGTGCATTTGCTGCGAAATCATGCAGTTTTATTCCTTAAATTCAGTCATCAAGAAGGTATTGCAAGAACTCAGAAAAGAAAAAGCGCCTTTTTGCCACCCTGATTCAGAAGGAGGAGCAAGGAAATAAACTGGCTTCTTTTAATTTTAAAGATCTAAATGAGGCAAGGAATGCACCTTTCCGAAACAGCCCTGCATTTTGCTTCATTCATGTGAAGACCTGATGAAATAAGGCTCACAAAAAAACGAAGAGCGTCCCCCTTATTTAGCTGCAGAACTGAGATCAGATTTCAAATTTAGAAAGACAAGTTAATATGCTCAGAAAGATCAAGGAGTACGTGGCTGGATTTAGGCCCAGAGGGAGTGAGAGCAGAAAGGAGGACCAGCTGTACGAGCTGGAGGCTGAATGAACCGGAGAAGGGACAGGATGATAAACAGGGCAGTGGTGGTGAAAGAGAGCAGGAGGGAGAGCAAGTCAAAGGATGGTTTTTCAAAAAAAAAAAAAAAGGAGAGTTGGTTACATTTCGGAGAATTCTGGTATTTGGCATCACTCGAGACAATTCAGGGTGAGCACTAAGCAATTAGGGGAGCTAAGGGGAGAAGACAGTGGTATTCTGGGGCATCCATTTGATAATCAGTTTGGTGGAGAGCTATTCTCAAGCTAATGAGACAGTGTTTGAATCTTCAAGAGGCAATTTTTCAGAGTGTTACTGACAAAGCTGATCCAATGCACTGGATAAAATATTTGCAAGAAGCCTGTTTTATCTGTGCCTGATGGAATGCATAACATGCGAGTCAGAGAGATGGTTACAAAAAGGCTCAGGCTACTTGCAGGCCGACAAAAATGAAGCTGTAAAAATCGTCATCTCTGCTAGGACCGAAATGGTGCATCTCAGGGATGGGCGAATTTGTGGGAGAAGCTATTTTCCAAAGGGAGCACAAGTGTAGTGTAAGGCCCCGTCTACACTACCCGCCGAAATCGGCAGGTAGCCATCGAAGTATCGGGGATCGAATTATCGCGTCTTGTCTGGACGCGATAAATCGATCCCCGAACGCGCTACTTCGAACTCCGGTACTCCTGCAGGGCGAGCGGAGTTACCGGAGTCGACGTGGGAGCCGTGAACTTCGATCGCGGCGCCGCGCGGACGCGAGGTAAGCGCGCCAAATTCGAACTAAGGTACTTCGACTTCAGCTACGCGAATAGCGTAGCTGAAGTCGAAGTACCTTAGTTCGATCCCGCCCCTAGTGTGGACCAGCCCTAAGAGAGAATGGAGCATGCCACCTGGAGGGTCGGTACTACAGCCTATCAAACAGGACTGACTGTCTGAGAGGGGGCTGGAGTATAGCCCCAAACTTGTGAGTTTGCTGAGCCGCAGTGGAAGAGCCACACAAAACATATGGTTCTACAACTGGTTTTAAGCCCTGACCTGGATATTTTCTACTTTAAGATGCAGAAGGCATTGATCTCTGGATTGCACCAAATGAGATGGTACATAGAGAATGAAAGACTAATTGAAAGAGGAGGACAATATATAGGAGACTTGAAAAACCTAATTTGAATCAAATAGATGATCCTAAGAACCAGTGGAGATTTGCAGTACGGAGAAAGCATGCAAGGCGAGACATCTGTATACCACAAAATCCAAGCTACTGAGTATTAAAGAAATCAGCTGCTAGAATGGACAAGATATGAAGAGGGTCTCCCCCTCCAGCGTGGCTGGTCAGGTACTGATATAAACAGAAACACATAGGCCTGCCTTGCCCCCTCATTTATACCAGTTGTAGAGCAGTGTCGCTCCATTGCTTTAAATGGTGTTACTCCAGATTTACACCAGCGCAAGGGAGATTGGAATCAGGCCCATGGTGTTTAAGTGAGAGAGGAATTGGCAAATTAACTGACGTGCTTCCAGCATTCATAAAAACCGCTAGATACTTTATAAAAAGCAGTAAAAAACAAAACTGTTTGTGCTAATCATGGGTAAGGTCCAGAGGGAAAGCTTGACTTTAGGCCAGTTGAGCCTGCTGGCATTTTAATNACATATGGTTCTACAACTGGTTTTAAGCCCTGACCTGGATATTTTCTACTTTAAGATGCAGAAGGCATTGATCTCTGGATTGCACCAAATGAGATGGTACATAGAGAATGAAAGACTAATTGAAAGAGGAGGACAATATATAGGAGACTTGAAAAACCTAATTTGAATCAAATAGATGATCCTAAGAACCAGTGGAGATTTGCAGTATGGAGAAAGCATGCAAGGCGAGACATCTGTATACCACAAAATCCAAGCTACTGAGTATTAAAGAAATCAGCTGCTAGAATGGACAAGATATGAAGAGGGTCTCCCCCTCCAGCGTGGCTGGTCAGGTACTGACATAAACAGAAACACATAGGCCTGCCTTGCCCCCTCATTTATACCAGTTGTAGAGCAGTGTCGCTCCATTGCTTTAAATGGAGTTACTCCAGATTTACACCAGCGCAAGGGAGATTGGAATCAGGCCCATGGTGTTTAAGTGAGAGAGGAATTGGCAAATTAACTGACGTGCTTCCAGCATTCATAAAAACCGCTAGATACTTTATAAAAAGCAGTAAAAAACAAAACTGTTTGTGCTAATCATGGGTAAGGTCCAGAGGGAAAGCTTGACTTTAGGCCAGTTGAGCCTGCTGGCATTTTAATCTCATGTCCCATGAGTATTCCAGTGATTATGCTAAATTCCAGAGACTGAACCTGCTGGGCCAAATTCTGACATTTACACCATTGAATATCCAGGTTAACGGGGTTACCTCAGATTTACAACAGTGGATCTGAGAGCAGAATCTGACCCTTGGCAAGCTACAGAACAAATGGTACTTACAGGTACCAAAGTAATGTGGATTAGTGAGTCAGTCCTGCAGTGCTTCGACATCCATTAGATTCCCCTTTAAAGTGCTCAGGAGGGGGGTGGGATTTGCACATTTCAGTAAGTGTTTGTGTTAAAGAGAGAGGGAGTGTTTATCTTTAAATCATAGAATATCAGGGTTGGAAGGGACCTCAGGAGGCCATCTTGTCCAACCCCCTGCTCAAAGCAGGACCACTCCCCAACTAAATCCCCAAATGCCCCCTCAAGGACTGAACTCACAACCCTGGGTTTAGCAGGCCAATGCTCAAACCACTGAAGTCTCTCTCAGGCTGTGATCAGACCTCAAGAAGGAATGGGTGTCTCTCTCCCCTCTAAAGGAAACTCTGGTGCTCTGATACGGGGCTAAATGAATCGATTCAACATTATTAAAACCTTGGATTGTTCAGGTTGGATTAGGAGGGGTCACTGACCGTAGCCCCTTTACACTTCAGTAGCCTAGTGGTTAGAGGCCTCACCAGGGAATGTGGGAACCTAGGTTTGACTCCCTGCTCTGGAACTGGGATTTGAACCCTAACCGCTGGGCTATTGGGTATTCCCCCTCAAGCTCGCCCATTGAAGCTGTTCCAATTTATACAAAATACTGAAGAATCATTGGGCCAGAGAAGGAGACAAAGGGTCGAAAGCACCACCAGCACCTTCCTCCTTTCAGTTTTGTGGGCCTAACCCTTCATTTCCTTCTTTTATTACAAAGGTTAAAAATGCCCGAAACAAACATTTTACTTGACCAGACGTTTTGATTTGCCAAAAAGTCCCCAAAAATTCAATTTCGGTTCTACCCAAACTGATTTTCTCCTCCATTTTTCAGAACTAATAAGAGCTCTGTGTAGCTCGAAAGCTTGTCTTTTTCACCAACACAAGTTGGCCCCATAAAAGATATTCCTTTACCGACCTTGTCTCTCTAATCTATAGAGATGTTATAAGATCTATTGAGGCAGAACTGTAACCAGTAAGAACTGGGTCACCACAAATTCCCATTTCTGCTCTGCTAAGCTTTCACACACTACTTTGTACAAAGGCAGCTTTTTTCCAGAGGGAAATGTTAGTATCCAGAAAACAAAGAAGTGGAGGCAAACAGCAGCCAAAGAAAGACGGTCTGGCTCAGTCTTCACCACATTGTAAGACTACCTTTCCCCCCCTCACTTGATATATCTCTAGACACTAGAATAGTTGCAGCCCCTGTGGTCTTTGATAGTAAGAAGGATTAATAATAGCTGTTGGGTGGAAACAAGACATCCTTGTTCACAGCCCCACTGCTTATCTGCAGCATGGGCTATAAAAAGAACACTACTACAACAATAAATGACATCACTATATAGCAGAGGGAACTGGATTCGGCCAGACAACAGCTACAGATTTACATAAAACACCAGGTCAGAGCTCATTGTAAGCTGCATAAATGTGTCATTTAAAATTTCACAGTTAAAATCAGAAGCACTTAAACACCCGTGTCTGTTTTCTAGGGGGCATAAAGAAAGACAACAGAAATGCTAACACAAGCCACGGAAACCGCAGCACACGGCTCCAGAACCTTCTAATTTACTCCAGCTTTTACCCGTAGAACAGACGTGCTTCCCCTCGATCTGCCATCACCCTCCTTCCTGCACAAGTCAGTTTCCTTGAGCAGTCTTAACAACTACCAGTGTCTACCAGCCTGCATGGAACATGGGCCCCGCTCCTCTTTCAGCTGCCTAGTGTGGAGACCCGGGGGACTTTGCCAGGTGGCCCCATCTGGTCTGCACCACCCACGCACTGAAGCCACACCTCCCCTTGCGAGGATGCTGATGACCTTGACAAAGTCGAGTCAGACATAGGAGTTCGGTTAGGGCTTTACGGGAGGGGCAGAGTGGTCTGCCTTTGACTCAGGACTCTCCCTGTGCTGGCAGAATCTGTTAGGTTGAGGAAGGAGGAGCTCTCCTGAGAAAGGGGAAATAGGCAAGAGGTTTGAAACAGGAGAATACCCTTTCCTCTTCCTTCCCCCTTAACATTTTTCACAAGAGGCGGAGGATACCTGCTGTTCGTAGTATCTATAGATGGATGATGAATGTGGATGCTTCAGCACAGGGACCTTATGAGCTAGGGAGAGACAGGAAGGGTATGTTGAGGGAAGACATCTGAACAGGAGCTCTTGTGAACAGAAAAGGAGAGTTCAGAAATCGCCGCAGACCATGCGTGCAGGGAACATCCCCTTCTCTCACACACAGCCAGCGGCTCGGCCTGAGCCCTGCTTCTCAGCAGGCTGAAGCAGAACCCCGTAGAAATCATTCCAAGGTTTGGAAATAGCTTGTGGTTGATTCATGTCTCAAGTATTTGTTTCTTCCAAAGTGACCCCCCCCCCTCCTTTCCTTCCTCCTTGTGGTTACTGGGGCCGTTCCCCTGACCTGTCCTTAGCTTGCAGCACTACCCGCATTTTATACAGTGGGGGAAAATGCACCAGGCCAGGGGTTTGTGTGCAGGAGAAGGAGGCTGTGTCCCCTAGGTCACCTTGGTCACTGATGACCCCAGTGATGGATGAAGAGATGGGGAAGAGGCAGTCACTACTTTTGTGACACTAATTCAAGTTGTTGCCTCCTGCCTTTTCGCTCGTCTGTCTCTGCTCCCTCCTTTCCCACATCCTCCCTCCACCCAAGCTGTATGATTATCTCCCCCCCCCCTCTTTTTCTGGACCTTCTTCCATATGGCCCCCTGGGATTACAGCCCATTCCCGCAAGCTGTCCATCAAATCCCTCCTTCCTCAAGGATCACGAACCAGGTTCTGCCCCTCAGCGAAAGGACGAGAAAAACCCTTTGGAAAAATCCAAATCAAGATGGCGGAACTAACAAAACACCTGCTAAGAGTCACGGTTGGGGCATATTGCTAGTCACCTCATCCAGTCACTTCAATTTTTTGTATATGTGACTATTTAACCTTTACAAATAAATCTCTCTCGCTCACCCACATACACACTTTGCAAGACAGCCAGTGTCCCAACCCTCTAGTATTAGATCCCTAGCAGCACAAATTCCTCTATTGCTTCATTGTTGGTACCTTCCCCCAAGCCCCCGACAGGAGCCAAAAATTACATGCCAATAAAGTGAGCGTTGTATGACTCACTCCGGACAGATGGAGCCTCTGATAACCCTGTAAGCTTGACAAAGCGCTTTTACCACCCTCTGAGAGGAATGCAGGATGTTCACATTCTGCTCCCGCTGAAGTTTTTATGTCAAAGGAGACATCAGCTCAAATCATTTTTACTCACTGAGGTGTCTTCTGAGCAAGAAGCTATGATGTTTTCAATAAAAGGATTCCACTTGATGTCAAGCACGTTGCCCTGGTGACCGCAGACTTTTGGGTAGTTTGGTTCGATCCGACCGGTCTGTAAGGGAGAAATACAGGATCAGCAACAATCCTAGTCATCGTAAGAAGTAAACTCATGTTAAGAGAGAATGCACAGCTCATTTGCATAACTCAAACGTCAGCAAAGAGGACACGCTTTTTAGTAACTCAGCTCTCTTTCTGTGGCTTGCTTCAGAGATCGGATTTCATTTTCTTCTACTTCTCTGTGGTTCGTACGTGCCTGGTGAAATGTGCAAAACAAATCTAAACGACGTTGATTTCCTCAGGATATTACCAAAAACTCCTAGCAATTTTACAGCATGGCATCTCTACAATGATCAAAAGGTACGACAGAGAACTAGCTCGAAACAGAGAGATGGCTTCGAGGAGAAAGAAAGCTTCCTTTGCGTTCAAACTCTCCTACAACATGCAGGTGTATTGCAGTTACAGTGAAAGATGTAGGGAAAGAGTTTGACATTTTCTGTTTGATGCATGAGTTTAATTTAATTGGGGGGGAGGGTGAATCACCAGGGTAAATTGAAAGAGTAAATGCATTACGGGGTAGGGTCAATTCAAACACCGTTACCATGAGGACAAATATGTATCTGAGATACAAAAAGAGATGCTTGCTGTAATGACCTGGACCACTTATATTTCATGGTAAACCAGATATCAGCCATGCTGAGGTCAGTGCCACAATTTTATGCTTCCTCTTGCTTTCCAGAGGAAAAGATTCCTATTCTTTCCATTCTAGGACACTCCCAGCAACTATTGCTGAACTATTCGTAAATAAAGAAACCAATACAACAAATGCCTTTCCCTTTAGCTATACAACATCCTTCGATCCTGCAGTGTAACACTTTGTACAGGCGTTAGCTAGTCTCTTTCTAATGGAATTGTGTGAAGAGGCTTCAGGGTTTGTTTAGCTGATGGGCTTGCACTACTTTGGAGAAGGCTGACGGACTAATGCTTTTATTTATATCATTGTAAATGCTCCTAGAGGTAGGCTGCTAGTTGCATCATAAGTGGAAAATAATAAATAAAAATAAAATCCACTCGTTTAGGGCCTGAGTTCTCAACTCCCTGTGGAAGTTACTAAACTCTTTGGGGAAAAAGAAACAATGTACAATAGTAATTTCTGGCGAGGAACATTTACGATAGCATGAGGGTACAATCACGAAATTGCTAATTGGCTCTTGGGGTCCTTCCTTCTCCCCAAACTTCTGAAGTCATATTGAGCATGGCATGTTTTTTGTTTTTTTAAATATTCTAGACAGCCACATGTAGAAGCTTAGAGAATAGGAACACTGAAAGTGTAATAAGCACTTTGCACCTTAGAGATGTGATTGCATCCACTGAGAGTAAAAATTCCTATAGGAAAACTTTTAGGAATCATCTTTTTTTTTCTGGAGACAGGCAAATTTTCTGGTGCAAACCTGTATTTTGGAGGGGGTGTGTGTGTGTTTATTTTTTTGCTGAAAAATGCAGATTCGGGATGACCAAAACAATTCATGAATTTGGGTCAAATTTTGCAAATTCTTTCTGTCAAATAAAAAGTTTCGTAAATGTCAAAATGGTTCATTTCAGCATTTTGAAAGAAAATCTGACTTTTCATTTTGGAAATTCACTCAATTATATTTTTAAAAACCATTCTAAAAAAAGGTTTAAAAACATCAAAAATTAAAGGAAACATTTAAAAAAAAATGTGTTTTTTTTGTTTTGACACAAACAGATCCCCCCCACCCAGCTTCTTGCTCCATCCACTAAACCCAAAAGTCAGTTATTTGCACAACCCTGTGTTTTCTCTCTATTTGCAGAGAGAAAGCTGAAAGATTTTTAAAATGCACAGTTCACTTAGTGACTACAGCACACAGATCTATTAATGCACATCAATCTCTTGTGTTAGTTTCTTCTCCTCAGTGGAATTGTAGAAGATTCCCCAGTCTTCGCTTACTGAGTGTATAAAACTATTCTACATGCTGCTGTGTCTAAAACTGTCTGTGTACAGCAGCCGAGGGATTGTTTGTTTGGTCTCTTAATTAGGGCATAAGACTTGCAGACATTTCTCTTTCCTTTGTTCTCTCCTTTTTGTAAAGCCACACTGAAATGTCAGATCTTAGTGTATGGGCTTCTTGTGTCCACTAGGAGGTGGTGTCAAGCTTTTTTAAGGCTTGAAAACAAGATAGGTCAGAATGCTAAATACGGTACACTAAATATTTAATAGCACTTTCAGCAATCACCTTAAAGTATTTAGCTCCTGGCTTCATTTAATGTGAACAAAGAAATGCACATGGGTAAGTCCTTGGTTTCAGTAATCTACCAGTAAAGCAAACATCTGTGAAGCAGATTCATAGCCTCCTACTGTAATAATTCAGCAAATACCCAGGGAGCTGGTGAGTATTTTGTGATCCATTGTAACACAAGGGGAGGGAAGAACGGTATAGTGTTTCAGCCAAGGCTACCATGTAGATCGCCTTGTTTTGGTTTGAGGGGTTGCAGTTGGATTCCCTGGGAGTGTGGACAACTGTGAGCGGTCAGATACTGACATGCCAGACGTAGAAGTTTGCTCTTCAGACATTGCCTCCTGGGGAGATTATTTGAATTAATTTGTCCCCACTGAGCTAGTCTGTTAATTACCGGGGATTCTTGGCTCTTGCTGTGATGGTGTCACTGCTTCTACTCCATCACAGCCCCTGTGGCTACGGAAAGGAACACAGATACCGGTTATAACAACTCTAGCCTGGGGTCCAAGAGACAGACTGGAATGTCTGCTTTATTCTAGGAACAAAACCCCGGTAAAAGCAGCAGCTAATACTGTACATTGATTTCCAACCATCACCAGCCAAGAGAAATTCTGTCATACACAGAACAATCCCTTCAGCTTGCTTTAGGGTAGAATAGGAATGGGCATTTCTAGAGGTTTTATCATGTGTATTTCAGTAGAACCTAGAGAGCCCCAATCAGGGAACAGGATGCCAACCACTGTATGAAGATTCTATACCCAAAGATTTAACACATGCGCTAGCAATACCAATGATTGCTATTAGTCATTATTCAGAGCACCTAAAGGAAAGGATGGGCATTTCTGATAGAAAATACCACGTTGAACTGGAATGCAAAATGCCAGGGCACCGAAATATCCGCAAATTTGGCCAATTTACTACACAAAAAGTCATCTGGAAAAGAAGCACAAGACATCCAGTCATCTACTGGTGATGTATCGGGGAGATGTTTGAGCACTCAGACGCGGCACTTATGCACGTGACTGGACAAAAACCTGAACATTTCAACAGAAAACAGAAATGCTTGCAAAAGTTTCCATTTAATCCAAAAGCCATTTTTTGTTGGAAAAGCATTTTGAAAAAAAGCGATTTTCAGCCAGCTCCAATAACAACTCTGCAGATGTAGAAAGACAGACAAGAACATAGGAGAAGGTAGGAAAAAGAAGCTAGTATATAATGTCCATACCTCACAGCGATAATTTCCAGCTGGTGTACTGGCCACTATTGCCTTTACGCAATGCCTGATGTGCAAGGTTATTTCAGATTTGATTTGATTTGATGTTTTTAGAATTCAGTAGGAGATGGTAGTAACCTGCATCATGTGAACAAACCTCTCTTCAAAAACAGAAATTAGGACAGTAGAAATGGTCAAATTAAAAACCAGAGTGATTAGTGCATTGCAATCAGCTTAATTCCAGTGTCTACTTTCTTGTTTTCAAAGGACGTTTTAACACTTTGTGTTCTGTTTGTTTAATTCAATGAAGGTTTTAACTGAATTCAACAATATGGTTTCAATGAACCGATCATTCCAACACAACACATCAGCAGGCTCGGCAGGATTCGATTTTTATCTGTAAATGTTGGTAAACCTCAATTTCACTGCACACACATAAGCCAAAGAAAAAATATTTCCATCGATGAGAATTGAAATGTACAGCGAGACCAAGTAAGAAAAACACGGCTTGAGGATTTGTTAGAGCTTGATTTAAGGATATTTACTTTGTATATTTTGATATACAGTGTTGACAATTTGTGTTTTAATGGTTACAAAAGCTTTAACTTTTTGAATCTCAACGTCTGTTATTAAATTATTGTTTATACTTCCCCCAATTTCCCACAACTATCAAAATTAAAAAAAAAAAAATCGATACAAATAGAAAAAATGCTTAAAAAGAAATATTGATATTATCTCTCAAAATTATAAAAATTCAATTCTGCCAAGCCTACATATAAGGCCAGAGTTAAGCTATTCTTGCAACACAGGAGTGTTTATTATCTGTGTCATTTTCAGTTACCAAGGTAAAGAGAAAAAAATTCTGCATCTGCTCATTACTTTCAATACATGAACAAATGGACACATTCAGATACATCACTGTCGCAATAATAGGATCCTTTTCAGCAGTTCCCCTTTGCCCTTTAATGAAATCCTTTATAAACATTCATTAATTTCCATGAACATAACAGCCACAGGATTATACCCCTTTTTAGCTTGCCTACGATGAGCACTTAATGCTGCATTGATTTCTGACTTATGAGCCTCTTATTAATTAGGGCATGTTAGGCAAATTCCCTGACCATATGGCACACGCTTCATTCTTACTCCAGTGACTGATAGCAGCCAAAGTGACTTTAATCTACCTTAGGCCCAATTTCCATTGTGGCAGGTGAGGATTTAAAGAAAGAGAGGATGGAACTGTTGAAAGATACAGGGCTAAACTCCTGTTTCTTTAGGGTAGATTCCAATTAGGTGTTTCTGATTGTGGGTCACTTGGATTACTCCAAAAGTCTTAATTTTATGCTGCTGCCTCTGAACTACCAGAGCAGATCTAATGGGTCAAACTCAGCCATTTCATGGACTCCCACTATCCATTAAGCTAATGTGCTTTCTTAAGCCAATACCTGTACTTACCATTCTGACTGTCTGGTAATTCCACTTTAATTAAGCAATAATGATCAATGTACTGGATATTTCCTAGGGATTAACCAATGACTGGGAGAATTAAAGATGGTTAATTCCCAGGGAACTGCAGTCTGAGTTCATTAGTGCTATTAGAAATCTGTTCAGATTTTTAGGACCAAAACCAAGTAAACCTTTGGACATTTTCCCCATGGCATTGTCAGGCCTCCAGATGGGCTCTGGGAGTGTTTGAAAAGTGCTGATGGTGGACAGCAGCCAAGCCGCCTGTTTGCTTTTTCTAAATTACTGCTCTCTCTTTTCCTGGGTTACAAGGGCACTAAACATGTTGGCAACTGCTGGAGCCTTCTGGGTGTACCAGAAAAAGTGAACTGCTTGGTTGCACCCCCTTCCCCACCAGTTTTCCCAGTTAGAGTAAAAATGAAGGTCCCGATTCTCTTCCCAGTCTAACCTGAGTCATGTCAGGAGAGACTCCACTGATACAATGGTGTGAGAACCCAGCTCAGATATTTATTTTTTTGCCATCATAGAGAATATAAAGGCCACAAAGATTTAAGATGAAGAATGGAGATGAAGTCATTGCAGCTTGGTGAATCTTCCCCCTAGATCTTTGCCTTTCTGTTGTCAAAGACAGTGATCTTAAGATAAACATAGAGGATACACGATCCATTTCCTTTCTTTCTGTGCAATGCTCGATGGCCCCAGTAGGCCATTCCAGACAAACCAGGCTCAGTGCCGGAACAGGGGGATAGAGGAGGCTGCAGGATAGTGACTTTGTGCCTCCTATATTCTAGGACCAGCCACCTGTTGCTCCAATTTGTGCTTGAATGAAACAGCCCCAGGTTCCGTTGCATCAGCTGAGAACAGACCGAGAGCAGCACTGCTCTTGGCCACACCTTTGGCAAAGCCCTACTGGGGGAGCTGTGAGGGGCGCATCCAAGGAAGCCCCTCTGCTGGTAGGTGTGATCCACTGGTTTTGTCCCATTAAGTCACTGAAATGTTGTAAAATGAAGAAATGGCCTCTTTTTATTCTGTGATAAGGAACCTCCTTTATGAATGTGTTTTTTCCCATCTCACTTCTGGTGTGTCCACACTATAGAGTTCATTTGAGTGATTCAACCTGGAGTTACTTCCCTCGAGTCAGCCTAACACGAGAGAGAGAAAGAGACACCACGCTGCTAAACAACAAGGTAGTTGCTGTAATGGGCCTGTGTCCACAATGACTCAGACCTCTGGAGGCCTATCCTACCATTTATAGTGCTACAGCAAACTGTGCCGCTCTATGAATGCTTTCGCTGGGTATTGTGGGAGAACCTATTCATCCATTCCAAGGCCAGAAGGGACTATTGTGATCATCTAGTCTGTACAACACAGGCCAGAGAATGCCCTCAACATTATTCCCAGAACTTATCTGTGTCCCTTCTGGTGATGGTGGGCAAAGATGGTCTAGACCTGGCAACTCCCAAAATTAAACCATCCCTGCTCCTTCTTTCTGTCCACAGCCTGCATCCTAACTGGTGTCAAGGTGTCTGGTGTCTTGCTTGACACAATGACTGTTGTCACCAGTGCCACTGTCATTTTGTCGAGAGGTGATGGCATGTGTTTTATACTGTGTTTGGACGGCAGAGCGAGCCACTCGAGCACAATCACTAGCTGAGCCAAGCCCACAGGAACAAGGTATGGGAGTGGGAAGTAGGGAAAGCATTTCTAGAGACTTTACGGCAGGGATCGGCAACCTTTGGCACGCAGCTTGCCAGGATAAGCACCCTGGCGGGCCGGGACGGTTTGTTTACCTGCCGCGTCCGCAGGTCCGGCCGATCGCGGCTCCCACTGGCCGCGGTTCACTGCTCCAGGCCAATGGGGGCTGCGAGAAGCTGAGGCCAGTACGTCCCTCGGCCCGCACCGCTTCCCGCAGCCCCCATTGGCCTGGAGCAGCAAACCGCGGCCAGTGGGAGCCGCGATCGGCCGGACCTGCGGACGCGGCAGGTAAACAAATGGCCCGGCCCGCCAGGGTGCTTACGCTGGCGAGCCACGTGCCGAAGGTTGCCGATCCCTGCTTTACAGCTACGCCTGGTTGAGATTTTTACACAGAAGTTGTTTTTCGATGGAAAATTGGGGTTTTGACTGAATGAAGTTTTCCCCAAGAAGCTTTCTGGGGGTTTGAGTTTTAGAAATGCAGCCTCATGCCCCCATTCTCCTCTATGGGCCAGGCTCCTCTGGTGGACTACATCTGCTATGATGTACCATGGCTAGAGACTCCCTGGAGGCACCTCCTCCACATTAAGACGGGAGACTGATGCATGATAGGAGATGTAGTCCAACCAGGGATGCCAGCCTATGGAGGAGCATGGCAGCATAAGGCACCTGAACTATAATTCCCATGAGGCACCACAGCAGCATTTCCAAACTGAAATATATTTGGATTTTTTTAATTTCCACTGGGGGGGGGGGGAGAGAAATTCTCTGTGAAAAACTAAAAAATAAAAAAAGATTTCCCCCCTTCTTTGACAATTTCCACAAAAAAATATTTTATTTGATGAGCTCTCTTGGCAGCAGGGCTGGGGTCCGAGCTCTGAGAACACAGTGAAGGACTCTGTGTGTTTGTGAGTGCAGAGCAGTAGATGTGCAAGATATAGAAAAATCAACATCATTAGTGGGCATGGAGCTGTGTTTTGCATGCTAGTAACATACAGTAGGATCAGTTCAGACCTTCCTTTTTGCCTGCCTATCATCTTGCTGTGAACTACTGGAAGGCAAAGCACAATTTTATGGGTTATTATTTATAAAGTGCTGTAACAGATATCACTTACCAACCCCACTTTGGATAATCTAACTTTCTTCCTGTTTTCATATTTGCATTAGCATGACATTAACAGCACACTGCCTGAAGATCACTCTTTCAAAGCTTACACGAAATACAAATGTATGCAGCTGCTGTTAAACTCCAAGGAGGACAGATCTTGTAACTGTGTACTTTAATAAGCAATCACTAATTTTGAGCAACTAGCTGAATAATTTTCTTTGCAAAGTAGACTTGGTGTTCTTTATCAAAATTCATTAGGCTTTCTGGAGGACAAAAACACAGTTCGGTTACTAGACCATTACAGTTCAAGAATTTAATTTTTTGATTAAAACAAAATAATGCTGCTATTTCACAAAACCAGAACATAGGATCCGATTGTTATCCCCTGAAACTGGTGCAGCCCATTTGCCTTCTCCATCAAAATACTCCCCCCCCTTCCAGAGACATTTTGACAGCCGTTGTGTATGTGTGAAATATTAACAAAGGCAGAATCTGATTTAGCAACACTTTTACCCTCAGTCACAGTGCTGGTGAAAGAGGAGAGGCTGACACACTCAGAACCAGTGCCCTGCAACGATTGAAAAGAACGGATCCATGAAGCTTGTCTGGTTAATGCTGATAAATACAAATCAGCAATTTCCTTTGCTGTAATTTCCCACTCGTCATTCTAAGGGAAACCTTGTCAGCATCAGTGGTTTAAGCCCTAGTGGAATTCTAATCACACGATGAAGCTGTATCTATAACCCCTAGGCTACTTAAAGCTCAGTGACCCAAATATCATTTCCCTTTAAGTGTGGAAGCACAAGAACACAGGGAGCACTCTATTGAGTAAGATTTTGCCTGTAGGCTCCTGTACGCTTTTACATTTGTCGTCACAGGGACTTGAAGGAGAAATTCTTCAGCAGTGTTAAGCATTCAACACATTTTTTGCCTGGGAACCAGAGCAATTAAACAGCATCATTTTGGAGCGAAGGAATTCATTTTATGATGTCTTGGGGGGGGGGGGGGGGAAGAGGAAGAGGACAATTAATTTTTCAGTTCGTGTAAGTCAGTCATTTTGCCTCTTGATGAATGAGAAGGAATCTTTGCTTTGGAAGTGGTTAGTAATTGCAGTGCCTTTGGAACACTGACAAGGGCAAAATAGAGTTTTGTAATTATTCCAATACTAGAGGTACAGTTTCAATGGACAGTCTCTGTGTAAATATGCCCAGCGAAAGCTGCACATGCCTTCTTAAGTCAGGCCCTTTTGAGGAGTTCCAGTTCAACAACAACTTTAATAGGCACCGTCAAATCTCACCCATTTCCAGCCCCTTTGCGTATTATAAAATGCTGCACCAAGTCTGTACAGTTCACGTATGTTTTTCTACAGTCAGTAGCTTGAATATGCGGCTACTGTACAGGCAACTGGTATCAACTGGTAACAGAGCTTTCTGGTATCAATGTACAGCAGAAAAAGGAAGGCGAGCGTACTCAGACAGAGGCACAAGGCCCGTCACAAAGCACTTTTTCTTTGAAGCTTCACTCTTGAGCAGTCTGAGGCTTCAAAGGTTTGTTGGAAGTGTTGGGGGCTTACATGCAAGTTTCAGTTGGTAGTCAGTACTGGAAATCCCATTTTGACATTATCAGTGTTGGACTCATTTGAAGGGAGTTTGTCAGAGCTTCAGATCCTGTGACTAAAAAAGGAAGCTTCAAAGTTTCACGATGTCTTTTAACCAAGGCTCCTCCCTCCCCTGTAAATATGGGAAGTTGTTGTTTTGACTGCAGGAAGCAAGCCGTCAGGAAGATTGCCACGACATGCTTTATTGAAGTCACGCTGCAAATTGACAGCTATGACTTTGCTTTTTCACTTTCCTCCTTTTCCTCATGCCCTCTAGTGTTTGCAAAGAGGTGCTGCATTTATTCACCCAGCCGCAGATCCATCAGCATGTTGTGTTTCCTGCTTAGCCACACGTTGCTTCCCCAACGGGGCAACAATTTTTTTAGGAATAAGTCATTTCTGGTATAAAAAAGCATGAATATCATGAGACTGTTGCTTTCCACCAACACGCCTGTAAATAAAACAAGTTGCTCATATCCCAATTCCTATTTGCTTTCTGTACAGAGTCAGTAACAGTCATGAACCACTTTTCCCCCCCTCTTTCTAAAACTCAGGCAACTCCCACTGCGTGGCATTTGTCCAGCATTAGTTCCAAAGCATTGAAAGCTTGTGCACAAACCAAGAAGAGAAGCCAGGCAAAAATAAGAATAGGAATTAAAAAAAAACCCCACCCTGGAGAGAATGACTCCAAATTCCTTTCTTCCCCAAGGGTACATGTTCCCATTAATTGTTGATAATTTCTTCTTACCATTTTTATTTGTTAGTAAAGTTACGACTCGGCAACGGGGGATGATGAAAATGCTTCAATACATACATCCGCCTCAGTGGCTGGGTTAGAAGAGTAAATAGATTTTTATACTGCCTTATTGAAGAAGGCCTTGTCTGCATCAGAGAGTCGCACCAGTTTAAAAGGAGCGGGATTAACCCCTCATGGTAACCGGCTGCATCCCCTACTCAGTCAGGCGGACGTCCCCTCCTCTTACAGACGGATTTGCTTTCTCAGGCACAATCCTTTCAGCAGATGTTAATGCTCCCTCTACGCACGGCCCAGGAGTGGTCAGTTTGTGGACAGTCCATTGAGAGAGAGGTTCATCACTATGCCGGGTGCCATCTGAACAGGAGGCATCAGGCAATGTGAACAGGCCAGCTGCCACTTAATGGGCAGGGCAATGAATGGCTCTGCATTTGGCAGTTACGACCAGAAGGGTGGTTCTGCTGAGGAATCAGTTTCCTTCCCTGCTTCGCAATGGCAGCCGCACTCGCTTGGAGGAAAACAAGCTTCCTTCGAGTGCAGAGTAGGGCAAGGTGAGCTTTGATTATGCACAAGGTGACTGCTTGGGGCATCTTTTGAGGGTCCCTATCTAGGTATTTATAAAGGAGCCACCCACTGCAACCATGTGGCTGATAGGCACATACAGCTTACATGGCCAAGTGAATCTAATTTGGTCTAATTAAAGTGCCAAACTAGATACCAGGAGTCTGGATAATAGCAAGAACAATGGGGCCTAGCAGGCAACAGAATTTTCAACAGAGAATATTCGGTCCATGTTCTTGCTGCAGCTCTGGCGAAAGTCTTGTCTCCAGGAGTCACAGGCTTCTCCTGTTGGTTCGCAGTTAGTCGCCCCAGCTGCTGTGGGATGATTTGGTTGCAGAGATCATGTCTCCAGGATTAATTCCATGCAGAGCTCTGAAGATCAGGGCAGTCGCCTTGACTCTGCATTGCATTGGCTCCCTACTGAAGGGAGAGCCGTGTAGCATAAGGGTGCATTTCCAAGCACTTGCGTCGCTCAGCCATCAGGCGGCTGCATTCTGAGTAAGCTGGAGCTTCCTCAGGGCTTTGGGTGTTGTGCCTAGGCAGAGAACGACAGCAGCCCAGCATAGACGCTGCAGATGCCTGGAGCGAAGCAGCCACATCTCTGGGAACAGATTTGAAGGCAGGGTGCCTTTGATGGGAGCTGTTAATACAAAGAGCTCTTCACAACACTTCTCTTCCCAGAAGAGTCCCCCGTCTTGTCCGGGTCCACCGGGAGACAGCTGCTCTCCATCTAGGTGCCCATCTCAGACACGAATGCAGGAAATTGGAGCCTGGTGCATTGATTGTGAAGGAGCTGGGTGCTCGGTGCACCCTGCTGGTGCTTTGGTCCGTGTTCTCTCACTTGTTCTCCCCAGCACTTCATGTAGACAATAAGTGAGGGTGGGGCAGAGAAGCAAGTCTGGGGGGGGGCCCTCTGCTCCTTTTGGGGATGAACAGGGAATATTCAGGGCACAAGCTGCTCAACAAATGGGGTCAGGGAGATATTCCCTCCCCCGTTTTCTATTGCACCATAAGGGTTTTTTTTGGCGCCTTTCCTCCAAAGCATCAGGAATTAGCCGCCATTGGACACAAGACAAGGCCACAACTCTGCAACAGTCTTGACTTTTTTAGCTCAAGGGTAGCCTGTATTTTAGACCTTTCCCCAAACCTTCCCCACGACCTGGGGTTTGTTGCATAATTTCCGTGATGTAAATAATTGACATGAGAAATGCGGATTTATGGATCTGAGGCTACAGGCAGCATTAGTTTCTTTAAAAAAACCTAACACCAAAATTATTGCAAGCTTCTCCACCACTGTTTTTACCCTGGGAAGGGGGGCAGGGGGCGGCTCTATTACATATTTGCATGTTCCACAGTTAGCCGCTAAGAGCCGAGGATCATGATTCTGTGTCAATCACATGATCTGAATCATACTTGGACGAAGTCAACCAAGGCCAAGGACATTCAAAGCACCTGCACATTCCCTGCAGGCTCATCCATCTGGGTCAGGCTACCTGACCCAATTAGAAGGTGACTCAGGCAGAAGTAGTGACTTGCAGGAAGCCAAACAAATGAAAAGATCATTGTACTCTGCAAACATTTCATTGTCCATGTGAATGTCAATTCTAGTCTTGTAAGGATTCCTGCGGCGGCTGATTATTGGGAGGTTTGCAGACCAGGCACAACGGAACTGGTGAATATTCAAAAGCAAAGACTAGTTAAAAATGCAAGAGATTGTTCTGTTTTCTTCAAAAGTTTGCCAAATGTTGTGAATTTCTCCTCGAGAATATGATCACTCAGTTAAAAAAAACTAACCCATTCTGCAGCAGAAAAAGTTTTCATTTTCAAGCAAAGATGGCTTTGCAGCCAAAAATAAAGAAAATAAAAAAAAAATTAAAGTCGTTCTCACATGGCTTTGAAGTGAAGACAGCTATTTTGCCATGTTAGTAGGGACAAACTAGAATTTCAGGGCAAAAATCACCCAGAATAATGCCACAAAAGTTGGAATTGTCACTTTGAAAAAACAAAACAAAGCAAAACCATAGCTCTGATTAATATCACTTAGAAAATTTAAATAGAGAAAGACAAATGAGATTAGTAGTGTGCTCTGTTATGCCAAATGCAGCAAAATATATCTAATCTTTAAACTCTCAATGGAAGTAAACATGCATTGAATCAGCTGCATGAATATAGATGGGCATTTGTTTTTAATTATTTAGTTGCTGCCTATTGCATTCTGTGGACTTTTTTGGAGTTGCATGTATGTGACACAGTATCATGATATCACTAACGCAACTGAATCTCATGTATTATCTGCTCTCTGGAAAATAAATAGAAGTGGTCACAAGTCAAGCACAACATTCCCTTCACCTGTCTTTGCCAACTGAGCAAAATAGACTTCTCCCAAGACCAAGTTCTTGTTCACTACAGAAATCCCCCCCCGCCAATCTCCAGACAGGCAGAATTCCACAGCTCCAGGAACGTTAGAGTAGCATTGTGAACTTGTATTCTGAATGGCAGCTACCCAAATTGCACAGATTGGTCACGGCAGGGGAATGAATAATCTCCACAAGGGCGTGCACATCGGAGGCTTTGCTTGCTCCGGGGAAGTACATAGGAAAACCACACCGGCTATTCCTGCTCTTCTTCGGTAGCCTCTCTGCAGTTTTTTTGGAGCCTATGCTCCCCCCGCTAGGTCTAGGTTTTCCAGCAGCCACCTACACACTTCTCCCTGTCTGAATTTTCCCTAGCAAGAGTACTCGCAAAATTCCAGTGAAGAAAGGGACAGAATGACAAGAGACACAGCTAGCTGAATCCTGTGGACACCCCTCACAGTGCCCTGCCATTCTGCATGTAACAAGCTCATTTCACACATGTCAGATCAGCTAACAGACACTGTCTAGGAATATTTCCCCCCGCCCCCAGCCGCCACCTTTTATGGTATTTTAGATGTAATGTCTCCACACTCAGACACCCTGCTCAAACATCCTGTAACTAAATGCAGAAGAATCCCATTGAATTTTTTACACTATTTTGATCTACTTATTCCAGTTGGATGGGAGCATGGTCTAGTGATGAGAGCAGGGGGCTGACAGTCAAGATTTCATTTCTGGCTCTGCCACCAACTCTCACCTTGAATAAATCATTAATGTTTCCATGACTCAGTTCCCCCGACTGTACAATGAGACTAATACCAGTCTACCTCAGAGGGATATATATCATGGCTTAAATTAATGTTTCTAAATGTTAATGTAGAATGTTACAACAACTATTCATCAGAAACATTAATTTAACAACTCTGGGCCTCTTTGCCAGATTCCTTAGTTACAATGGAGCAAAGTTGCACATGTCTATTTTTGGGTTTTTGTTCACCTGAACATTTTTAAGGCACACCTCGCATCACCCTTATACTTCCCTTATAAAAATAGTCCATCAGCACAAACAGAACTTAATCCTCTGTAAAAATATGTTAGCAATAAATAGCTGAAAGAAACAGACATTTCATGACACTTCTGGACATGTATACGATTTAAGTGCTAGTCACCACACTTACATGGCTATAAGGAGAGTTAGGTTAGCCACAGATATTACATCTTCTGCCTCGCCGTTTTCTAACATGTTAACTACCTGAACTTTCCTGGCTAACCAGCAAGAAAGCCCCCCCCATGCGGACAATTGTTTTTTCTTACTTCTCTTCCACTGCAGGACATTTCTTATTTACTAATCACTGCAGGATAGGTCTACAAAGCATAAGAGATGTCTGATCTAAAATATAGCAACAAATGCATAAGCTTTAGATAGATGAAAGTGTTGCACAAATTAAAAACACAAAGCATTGCTGAATTGGTATTTACATTTATTCCAGAACAGTAGCCAAGATCAAGCTTGTTATTTAAAAAGACAAAAAGCCAAACAAAATCCCTGTTAAACTGGATTCCGTACATAATGGGGAAAAAAAAAATCTATCTTGACTGGTAACGAAAAGCCATTCTTTCCTAAAGGTGACATGGTTTAACCAGCAGAGGGTGCAAGTATTTGAGTTATGACAATTGTAGCCTGCTGTATGTACTAAACAAACAAACACTGGCAACCCACATACACCTCTACCCCGATATAACGCTGTCCTCAGGAGCCAAAAAATCTTACCGCGTTATAGGTGAAACCGCGTTACATCGAACTTGCTTTGATCCGCCGGAGCGCGCAGCCCCGCCCCCCCGGAGCGCTGCTTTACCACGTTATATCCGAATTCGTGTTATATCGGGTCGCGTTATATCGGGGTAGAGGTGTACTATCCGCTCCTATGGGGCAATGTTACATTTAACAGCATTTTATTTTCACAGTGCTAGAGCGATGTGCAAACCTGCAGATTATGTCCTGTATAGTTTTAACTCCTCTTTCAATTCGACCCAGACACATTTACCTGTAAATACAACAAAGGAATTGGTAATAATAATATTTGATTTTCCTTTTCGAAGCTTCTGTTTACACAAGGAACTAAGTTTTCAACCTGACCTCTTCTTTAGCATCTGCTGGATCCAATACTAAAATTCAGTACCAACGTTTTTCAACTTGAGTTCCTCAAATTAGGCGCCCACATACGGAATTGCTGAATACACTCAGAAAACACTGACCCGTTGCTCAGCACCATTGTGAAAGAGCCCTTTCTGGTCATTGTCTACATACATGCGTGACTTTATTATGAATGAAAATGCAACATTTATTATAATAGCCAGCTCTTATAGCACTTTTCTTTCGTGGATCTCAAAGCACTTTACAAAGGGAGTGAGTATCATTGGCCTCATTTTTCATATGGGGAAGCTGAAGCACAGAGAGGTGAAGTAACCTGCCCAGCAGCAGAGCCAGGAACAAACCCCAGGTCTCCCGAATCTCAGTCCAGTGCTCTGTCTTCTAGGCTACGTTGTACTCAAGTTTGAATGCTTGTGTCCCTACATGTCTAGCTCCTTGCCCTGGAAGCACAATTGGGTAGGCATCCAAGGTCATTTCCATCCTCAGTTCTGTGTCTACAATTGCTTGTGGATACTGAATTAAAGGAGATTTAAGTAAATACAAATATCTGAGCCCCCATGCTTAGCGTGGAGACCTCCATTACTAATCCGAATTCTGAAGAGTGTTAGTATTTAGGCAAATATTGACTTCAGACTGAAAACTGGCATATGCAGTTGGAACCATGGAATTTTACGTTCAGTTGAGCAAGAACAAGCCTTTATGCCATTTCCTTGAGCTCTTTCAGGAAGTCTCAAGCTTTCACTGGCAGATTGCTTTTTAGGGCTAAACGGGTGGTGTTCATTTTACCAATATTTAAAAAAATGACTTAAGTCCCACTTCAGCAAAGCACTGAAGCATATGCTTAACTCCCATTGACTTGAGTATTTACAGTTAAGCATGTGCTTAAGTTAGAATTGCTCACAAATCAAGAATCAGGCCCCCAAAGTCACAGGATTGGCTTTAAAATCCTGCGATTTTACAAATAATAAAATTGGGGGTTTAGTTACCTTCTGGCTTTCTAAAAGGACGTTGAGGGCATGATCAATCACTTTGCTCAATGTCTACAATAAATTCTTAAATCACTGGTGTTGACTTCAACGCCAGCACTGGAGCACTTGGTTCTGACTTCGAACCATCCTCTCCCGTCTTCTGATTGAAGAACATGCAACCGTTCCAAGGCTTCCAGTTCTCCTCAAGAAGACCTACATAAGTGTGGGTTCAAACGGCCACAGATGTAATGTCACATTTCTGGCACTCTGTTTGTGTCACTACCACAGACAACCATCAAATCTCTGAACAGGCACCTTGTAGCTGGGGCTACGTTACCCTCTTTTCTGTGGCACCTTGGTATTCAGTGTTCAAGCATCTCAAATGTGCAGGCTATTTGAACAACAGATGGCATAAATGCAATAAAGTCCTCCTATACATTGGTGCAAGTCTAGAGAAACTTACCAGATTATGGAAGATGATTTGCACAAGTTAAAGAGAAAGGAGAATCTAGTGGGGCCTGAAGAAGGCAGGTTGTCTGTGGAGCTCTGAGGGGGAAAAGCTAAGTGTGCAGTGAGTTAAATAAATTGTAGGCAGATTGCCATGGTTGAGGGCCCAGGACTATCTGCTGAGTCAGTACCAGGCTACTTGAGCAAGGTTACAGCACTGTGCAGCATCACCTCATCTAAACAGGGCGGGTTTTATTTCCGGCAGCTGGGAGCTGCCTACCATAGAATTATCAATCCCCGCAGCACAGCAAAGGTCCTTGGGGAAACTCATTCCTAGCAACATGTCCTGCAGAGGTCAGCCGGGCTGAGCTGGATGGAGAAGCACAAAGGAAAGTCCTTCAGGCCATGGGTGTGCAAGTCAACCAGCTGCTGCAAAGACATTTCAAGCCAGAAGAATTCGAGTCGCTGCAAGCTTTCCTCAAGTACACAGACCTCTTGGCTGGGTGAGCAGCTGTTGCAGACATGGATAATGGATCTGTGCCTGAGATTCTCTGGTCTAGCGCTAAGCATCAGCTACACTCAGTTGCCTGTGCGTACAGAAGTGTAGCTAAGACACCCTTTGTATTTCAACCTTCCCAGCGGCCGTAGAAAAACTACCCACCACTCTCTTCGGAGGCACCAGCCAGAGCCGCCACGCTGACCTAAACAGGGATTTAAATAGTTCTTTGCTGCCGATGGCACAAAGCCAACAAGGTTCCATGCCGCAACCTTTGTTCCACTTCTCGCTTGCCCCCGAAGCAAGAGAGCGTGAACAGTTACGGCCACATAGAGGGCATGCCAGGCAAACGTGGGGCCCAGATATGAACTGGATTACGTTTTCAAGCAGCTGCATCTAGGCCTGTTGTTGGCTTTCACACCTGCTGAATGTGGCCAAATTGCTGGCCTAGGTGCCCTGAGTTGCTGCGTGAGCCATCTGTCCCTTCTGGACACCTGTTTCCTTGAACTCACTTTGGACTGGGAAGGATTAGCGCCTTCATACATTTCTGGAAGGCAAGCCCCGTGAAATTCCCTGACATTACAGTCATTGCCCTTAAGGAGCCACACACATCCCAGTGCAGGGGATCTTAATTGCACCACAGTGTTTGGGCCCCCGAATAAAGGGGGTACCTGCTGGAGTAATGCAAGAATGACCCGCAAGTACACAGAAAGGTTCATTGAGACTTCGGCAAGGGGGGCAGGATAACAAGCTGTTTGATTTCTCTAAGTCACATTTCATGCATGCAGCAAGAGGTCACTACGCATTGAGAAGACTTCAAATGGAGCCAGAACCAGAAAGAGCTAATTTTCCCACGAGATGGGAGTTTTTAGGGGTGTCAGATTCTGACCCCATCCTCAATTCAGCCCGAAAACCAAACTAGCCTAAACCTCATCCAGATTCCAAACAGCCTCCCTTGGTCCATCTCATTCCTGCATCACTCACAGTGTCAGTGTAAACGGATCGTTGTGCATCCGTTGCCAATCCATTTCACCCCTTACGCCCAGTCTCAGCCAAGCAGGGTTGGGCAGGTTTCAGCACACAGGTACTCAGACCAGACAGGAGACGCACACTGCTGCATGGAAGGGACTCCTGTCTGGGAGTGTGACAGCCACTTCCACACGCTAGCTGCTGGCGAGCCTGGTGCCCGCCCCAGTGGGCAGGGCTGGGAATGGTACAGCCATGCCGGAGGAGCTGCCTGGGCTGGGCGCTGGCTCCCGTGAGCAGTGGCCCGACATGCTGCTGCTTTCGCTGCTGTGGTTCCTGGCCCGGTTGCTGGCCATGGCCCTGCTGGTCTCGCTCATTGTCGCAAGAGCCCTGCAACTCTGCGGATATCCATTTTATATTTGCACCCACAGATCTAATTTTGTACCTGCGCAGGGCTCTAATTGTAAGCTCTTTGGGGCAGGGGCTGTCTTTCTGTTCTGTGTTTGTACAGCACCTAGCACAAAGGGGTCCTGGGCAAGGACTAGAGCTCCTAAGCGCTACAGTAATACAAATTAATACTAATTAGCTAATTCAATAGGAGCCAATTCCAGAGCAAGGCATTTATCTCAATGGCTATGCTGTGAAAGAACAACCCACTTTGGATCCAGCTTCCACCCAAAGGAAATACTAGTGCAATGGGGGGTCCCATGGAGGGGGAAGCACATTAACCCTGGGGCTTCCCCTTCTTTGTTTGGGATGACAAGCGACCAGAAGAGGCTGAAAAACCTGGAAGTCGAATGGGCACAACACATTAGGCCAGAAAGAAGAGACAAAGTGGCTGGAAGTGGAGTGTTCTCACAGGCCACAGGAATTATAATTACTGCGGAGGAAGCACCGGTATCCAGGCAGGACCGAAGCCAGTTGCTGATTAGTCTTGCAAGAAAGTCTGTTCTTGAGAGGGACCCAGGCAAGTTTTGCTGATTCACGAGGTTTGGTTCAGATAAGCGTTCAAACGGTCAGATGGCCACTCAACTCCAAGACTCCTGAGGGTTTGACCATCACTACGGCTTACCCACTTGGTGCCGTACGTAATCTTGTTTTGGCGTCTGTCCCTCCTGGTAGGGGATGTCAGTAGAGGGAGACATTTTCCATTACAGGCCCCATCTCCTTTCATCCATCCCTCCTCCCCAAACCAGAGATACCCCTCTTCCATCTTCCTGGACAACTGCCCCAACTCTCCTGGGATGGCATTAAAGACTGTTACAGTCAGCTGTGATTTCTGTCTCACTGCTGTTTTCTGATCTCCAGCTGGGTTGGCTGCAGATCTATGCTCCCTCCTGCATCACACTGTAGCCAGGCAAGCAAACCTGAGCCCAGCTGCTTCCTCTCCCCAGCAGCTTGCAGCTGCTTCTGCCTACAGCAAGGCCCCACTACCTGGCCCAGCTGGATGCAGAGGCAAGAGCGGTGTCAGCGGGATCTTCTGTGTGACATTCTTATAAGCAGCGTCTTCATCTATCCTTTGTAAGGAGAAGGAGTAGTCCCAGGGCAAAGCTTCTTCCAGCTTCTTTGCACTCCCCTTCAGGAAGTCTCTGAACTAGAGATGAACCCAGGATTCAATTCAGGATTTTGCTACAGTCCAGCTGTGCTTTCAGCTCTCTCCTCTACTTCCAGCTTGCCTTGTTTTTAATTGGTGTGCCATGAAACACAACCGGGAACATATCTGCATTGCTGCTCGGCCCTTGCCTTTACCAGGACATCAGAGGGAAGCCGGGCATTAGCCTCTCCATCCTGCTGCCTCTGGGACGAGAGGCTTGCTGACGTGCTGGACGAGCATTTCTGCACCAAGCCAGCACGGATCGTTACTTTTCTGACCCGCAGCGTGGATTTCAGAAGAGAATTTCCCCCCCTCCCCCAGTTTTGTACTGCCCGTCTGTTACAATCAGCCAGCCAACAGAGCCCATCGTTCTTCTTGGTGCCTAAGTGTAAGACATCATCTGACGAGTTTGGACTTCCGTTTACATCAATCCCCCGCCAGTTTCTGGGGAGTGGCTCCGCCTGCCAGTCTGCCCACTCAGTAATAGTGTACACTGCACCACTCAAACCGCGCCCCCCCCCCCCCCCCCCCCCCCCCCCCCCCCCCCCCCCCCNCTTGTTGCTAATTGCTTGCACAGTTGATGCAGCTCAGCTCTAGCTAACGAAGTCCATGTTAGTGTCAGACAATTGCTTGAAGTTTAGCTTGCACTTTGTAACAGTCAGATACAATTACAGGCCGTTGGCACTGCTTATTAAACATTTCTACTGGAATAGCGAATGCCACAAGCCCACCCCCATGCTGGGGTCTTGACAATCCCTGTCCCAACGAGCTACTTGCAACATTGTTCAAGGGCTTGTCTACACTAGATTTGCCCCATAACATTCCTTTCCTGTTCCCGACATTTGCAACTCAATTGGAGGGAGTGCTAGAGCAGATTAGCCACTGGCTGGTTAAAACATTGGTGGGGCCTGTCTCTGCAAGAGCCCCTGCCATTGCTGACGCTGATGGGACTGCATCTGGGACAGCAAGGATGGAGTTTGTCCAGTGGAGACAGCCTGGCTTCTTTGCCCTGGCACGCCCACTGGGAATCTTCGCTTTTGTTGGTTTGAACAAGATTCTTGGATTTTAGTTTTGCCTTTATTAAAGATTTTTTTCTTTTCATGCTCTCAATCCTTTGCCTGGAATTACAGAGTTCTGTCAGATAAAGATTTTCCAATAGCATAAACTAAACGTCTTCTATCCCTTAAAGAGCTCATGGAACAAAAAGGCCATCCTATTACAGAGCTAGCCATATATCAGTCACACAGTCCTTCCACAAAGCCTTTCCTAAATCACTGCAAGAAATCTACCCTCCCCGGGACCGAGAGCTGCACCCACTGAGCGACATATCGTCGGAACTCTTTAGCCAGGGCTCATACCGGCAGGCACACTCCTGTGCCTGTCTACTTTTATATAAAGCACAACGGCAAAAGACCTAAGTACTGACGGAGCTTATTCTTCCCCAGCTGTGCCGAAACAAGCATCTATTGTTAGCTGCAGTAAGGCAGTGAAAAGATGAACCATTGAGACGATCATCAGGCCAGTCCCGTGAAATGTCATGCCCACAGCTACACCACGTTGTTCTGCTTCAGCCTGGCGTAGCCAATTCATCCCCACCCATTGGAAATGCCATTCAGTGCCATGACACCATCAGATTACTTGTGGTCATGACACCATGTGACTAACAGCCACAGGACTCTGGGGAAGAGCTGGTTTCCAACTCTTCGGAGTTTCACACAAAAAGCTTTTAGAAACAACTGTTCTCCATGGGGAAGATACAGAGTGGCCCATTATGCCTGGCTGCCATTCTCCCTATCTGTCCTTCCAAGGACGTTAACACAGGGTACAGTCTCCTCTCTGTGTGCATGTGCAGTGCTCATTATTGGTAATAAGAGTTAAGTACGCACAGACAGAGAAGAATATAAACACCTCCCTATTTCAGTTAATAGCCGCAGGCAAGGTATTTTCCATTCTTCTGCCTCCACACAATGGGCTACTTTTTATAGGGAGCAGAATGGGGCAGGGCAAAGTATCAACTGCATTTCATTATTGCCTCCCTTGATTTGACATCTTTTATTCCTGGGTATTTATGTGGGTCACAGCAGAAATCCATTGGATGCACTTTGATGTTGTATACAATCATTAATACACATTAACACTGGATTTGATGGTAGGAGAGATGCAAGACTTTGCATGTTGTAAACAGCTTAAGTTTTTAAATCATTTATTCTGCTGCTTGTTGCTCTCTTTGCCTGGGGGCACGGGAATCTAGTGGATTAGGCGTAAGAGTGGGAGACCGGAGACCTGGGTTCTAGCTCCATGCGTTATTCTGCAACACTTCGGGCTTTTCTACACCTGCAGCACAGCAGAGGCGCAGCCGCCCTGTTACAGCTGTGCCGCTGTAGCGCTTACCGAAGTTGCTACCTACACTGACAGGAGAGCTTCTCCCATTGGCGTAGGTACCCCACCTCCCTGAGAGCCGGGAGCTGTGTCGACGGGAGAAGCCCTCCTGTTGGTGTCTACACCGGGAGTTAGGTCAATATAAGTGTGTTGCTCAGAAGTGTGGATTTTCCACACCCCTGAGCGAAGTAGTTATACCGACATACGTCTGTCGTGTAGACCAAAGCTTTAGTCACGAGGGTCAGGTTTTTGAAGGTGTTTAAACACCTAGCTCCCAAATCAAATGGGATTTAGGTGCCTAAATAGGTTTAAAAAACTGGCCCTTAGACTTTCTCAGCCTCAGTTCTGAGTCAGGAAATACACATGGTGATATT
Organism: Platysternon megacephalum; assembly: GCA_003942145.1. Lineage (NCBI taxonomy): Eukaryota > Metazoa > Chordata > Testudines > Platysternidae > Platysternon > Platysternon megacephalum. The sequence goes on from QXTE01000140.1 coordinate 3,839,357, forward strand.
TATTTCTCTTTGCTGTGTGGCTGACGTGATGTTTTTGAAGGACCATCCGTGTTTGCTCCGATCAGTCAGTTTTAGAGGTCAGAAAGCAGGACTGCCTGGCTAGCAGCCCATGTTCTGTCTGTATTAGGTGTCTCCGAGAATTCCCTATCACCACCTCCTGCTTTTCTGGGCATTAGTGACCTGGGCCTCCTGGAATATATTGTAAGGTTTGGTCGACTTTCACAGTCCTTGCAAGTTTAGATCAAACTAAAGTGCTTCAGAGTTTAAAAATCTAAATGGAACACAAACAACCTCCCCCAAAAATCCTGCTTTATATACATAAACATTCTTGTTCCTAACTTCAGAATGTGCACACCAATTTCCTGCCTTAGGGCCGAAGGAAATCTACAAAACCAGACAAGTTTGAGACAGATTAGTTCAGCTATTGAGGATTTATGGCTGCACAAAAAACATTTTTCGCTAACAAATGCAGGAAAGTTGGGTTCTTTCACAATGCACGTGTTACAAGAGTGCGCTGTGTCTTTTTATATGTAAATAGTTCATAAGACCAGGTTGTGTGGTGTGTTGTTGTAGCAGTGTCAGTCCCGGGATATTAGAGAGACAAGGCGAGGGAGGTACTATCTTTTATTGGACCAACATTACCTTGCCCACCTTGTCTCTCTAATAAGACAAGGGGACAGTAGATGGTGCTTGTGAAGATGTAACGTAGCTCCCAGGTGTTGAAGGACCAACAAAAAACGTGCTGTGCATTGCAAATGGCTCTCTCTGCGCAGCTCTTCACATCGTGTCAGAAGACAGACCGAACACTGCACTAGTTCTTCCTTGCGGCTGACCAGAGGCACTGAGGGCAGGTCTATGCTTAAACTGCTGCATTGGTAGGAGGTGCACCACTGTAGCACTACGCCGACAAGAGAACTTCTCCCATCTGCATAGTTAATCCACCCCCGCGAGAGGCGGTAACTGTCGATGGGAAAAGCTCTCCCGCCGACATAGCACTGTCTTCCCTGGGGGCTAGGTATGTGTAACTACGCCGCTCAGGGCTGTGGATTTTTCACACTCCTGAGCGATGGAGTTATAGCGATATAGGGTTGTAGTGTAGACGTGGCTTGAGTTCCTGCAGCAATGGCTGTGAGCACTATTCAACTCCCAGGTGTGATGCAAATTCACGGGAATGTCTGAAAACTGGAGCTTCTGCAGGGCCTCAAGGACAAAGCGAGGTGGCTGCAAGACTGGACAGAGAAAGCAGGGCAATTAACCTGAGTGGCTGCCCTGAATGCAGCAACTGGGAAGGACTGAATCACAATGTGCTCCAAATTTCAAACCTATCCACCTCTGACTGGAGACTGAGCATGCCTCAGATTTGCTAAAATGATGAGATTGTAAAAGAGGGGTTAAAATGGAAGCTGCTATGTAGCCTTAACTCTAAAATGCACAAGTTTCCACCCCCCGTTCCTAACAAAAGCAGGAACAGACGAAAACACTTCAGTGAAACATTACAAATGTTGCCACCACTTTTGATTCTGTCACAAGTCTCGGGACCTTTGGCTTTTCTCTTAGCACCCCAGCTTCTGGGGTCACCGGGTTTGATGAGAATCTCAGCTTTCATTTTAAAAACATTTCCCTAGCCCTCATGGTTGCGGAGAAAACTTGAGCCAAGATGCCCCTACAGGCTCAAAAAGCCAGAAGGTAAATAAACCCCCAATTTTATTATTTGTAAAATCGCAGGATTTTAAAGCCAATCCTGTGACTTTTGGGGCCTGGTTCTTGATTTGTCAGCAATACTAACTTAAGCACATGCTTAGCTGTAAATACTCAAGTCAACGGGAGTTAAGCATATGCTTCAGTGCTTTGCTGAAGTGGGACTTACGTCATTTTTTTAAATATTGGTAAAATGAACACCACCCATTTAGCCCTAAAAAGCAATCTGCCAGTGAAAGCTTGAAACTTCCTGAAAGAGCTCAAGGAGTCAAGCCGAACCAGGTCACAGCCAAACCACTCATCCAGACTCTTTATTCGAAGTTGTCCATTACTGGCCCACTCTCAACCAGAATCTAAACATATCCCTTGAAACAGTTATTCCCTAGTGGATTGTGCAGAAATCAGCTGCATTACTCATTATCGCAACAGCACTTAAACCTGTTTAATATCCAACACATCCATATCTCACTTAAACATGCTANGTTGCTGAAGTGGGACCTAAGTCATTTTTTAAAAATATTGGTAAAATGAACACCACCCGTTTAGCCCTAAAAAGCAATCTGCCAGAGAAAGCTTGAAACTTCCTGAAAGAGCTCAAGGAGTCAAGCCGAACCAGGTCACAGCCAAACCACTCCTCCAGACTCTTTATTCGAAGTTGTCCATTACTGGCCCACTCTCAACCAGAATCTAAACATATCCCTTGAAACGGTTGAATCCTAGTGGATTGTGCAGAAATCAGCTGCATTACTCATTATCGCAACAGCACTTAAACCTGTTTAATATCCAACACATCCATATCTCACTTAAACATGCTACGGCACTGGGGAAAATATTGGTATTTTAGTTGCAAGAGAGCCAATCACAAAGTCTGACACATAGCACAATTAAGTTGTTCCCCCTTTCCCCCCCCAAAAAAAACCCTCCAGGAGGCACCAACTCCGATGTTTCACTTTTGTGCAGACAGTAAAAATGGAGCCCTACCCACAGCTTTCCTATAATTTNACCACTCCTCCAGACTCTTTATTCGAAGTTGTCCATTACTGGCCCACTCTCAACCAGAATCTAAACATATCCCTTGAAACGGTTGAATCCTAGTGGATTGTGCAGAAATCAGCTGCATTACTCATTATCGCAACAGCACTTAAACCTGTTTAATATCCAACACATCCATATCTCACTTAAACATGCTACGGCACTGGGGAAAATATTGGTATTTTAGTTGCAAGAGAGCCAATCACAAAGTCTGACACATAGCACAATTAAGTTGTTCCCCCTTTCCCCCCCCAAAAAAAACCCTCCAGGAGGCACCAACTCCGATGTTTCACTTTTGTGCAGACAGTAAAAATGGAGCCCTACCCACAGCTTTCCTATAATTTGAGCAATTTCATTTCCACCCCTTTATTTGTCCTACTTACTGGTAAGGTTGCAAATACTTTTTTTGTTTTTTTGGAAGAAGGAGAGATACAGCATGAAATAAAGACGAATCTCCTTAAGTTACTAGCGGTATTAAAGGNGGTTGAATCCTAGTGGATTGTGCAGAAATCAGCTGCATTACTCATTATCGCAACAGCACTTAAACCTGTTTAATATCCAACACATCCATATCTCACTTAAACATGCTACGGCACTGGGGAAAATATTGGTATTTTAGTTGCAAGAGAGCCAATCACAAAGTCTGACACATAGCACAATTAAGTTGTTCCCTCCCCCCCCCAAAAAAAACCCTCCAGGAGGCACCAACTCTGATGTTTCACTTTTGTGCAGACAGTAAAAATGGAGCCCTACCCACAGCTTTCCTATAATTTGAGCAATTTCATTTCCACCCCATTACTTGTCCTACTTACTGGTAAGGTTGCAAATACTTTTTTTGTTTTTTGGAAGGAGAGATACAGCATGAAATAAAGACGAATCTCCTTAAGTTACTAGCGGTATTAAAGGTTAGGTTCTGTAAATGAGCTCCCCCAAAAAACACACCAACAGGTTTGACAGTCCAGCAGAGGGCAGTGGCACACAAATCCTATGTTACACAACATAGAGAAATAAGGTGAGCTCAAGAAAACGGGGGGGGGGGGGGGGGGGGGGGGGGGGGGGGGGGGGAAGGGGGGGGAGGTGTTTTCGTGTTTTTAAAAAGAAAGATTTCCAGGATTTTAGCATGCAATAAAAGGAGTAATTGACATTACTTTAATATGATTGCCACGTAATAAGAGAGAATTTATTTGAAAATGTTAAAGATGCATCGAAACGTGTAATATCTTTCCAAATTAAATACAGTATATATATACACAGATTGAGAGAGAGAGATATCAGCCAGTGTCTTGAATACGTCTAGGTGCAAATGAAATAACAGTGCATGCGTCTTCACGGCACAGAGAAAATAGGTCTATTATATTAACAAGACTGTGGTCCAAGCTGCAATTTATTGCAAAGACTGTGCCTGGAAGTGAAAATGAACCAAAGTGCATTTCTACCCATTGCTTTTAGATAGCAAACGACTGGCTCATTTTCCTGAATTGTTTTCATGTGCAGAGGTCCCCACCCAACTCCTCTGGACTGCAGTCATGGCTACAATGAGCTTTGTCTGCCCGTGTTTATTCTGCTCCTGCTAACAGAGACAGTGATCGGGCTATTGCTGAGTCAGGGCACACAGACCTTCTCCGTATCTCTCCTCTTTAACTGAAGTAATCTGTTTGGACTGTATTCTTGTGTCAGTGCCTGGACGATAATGTGGATGAGTGGGGCAACCTTTCTTTTCCTTTTAGCTCCAGCACCAGAGATCATGGGCGCTCCCATGCCCACCTCTGGAAAAAAAGAGACAGGACAAGTTTTATAGTGGTGGGAGAGGCTGGTTCTGTAGGGTTCACAACACTGCCGAATTTGCAATCCTCATCGGTTTGATGATGCAGCAATGTGGAGAGGTGTGAGGTGAGAGGATGCAAACCAGGATGTAGGAGCCGGGGGCAGACGGGGCAGTTGGGTTTAAGAGACAGATGGAAGGACATGGCAACATGAGGAGAAGATAGATCGCAGGAAGGAGATATCTACTGAAAGAAAATGTAATCCTGTGTTATTGCTTTCCAATGTAAACAGCCCTCTAGAAGCAGCTAAACAGTCACATTCTTATGATACAAACACTCAAGAGTGCAAATAGATTTGTCTAGTCTACATGAAAAATTATGTGAATTTATTTATTGAGTCCTCCAAGGTCTTAGCCTGACCGTCTACGGTTAAACTATTAGGCTACCTCTCCCCCGCTCTTAGTTATGTCCTGTCAGAAGATCTAAGAGTTTTTATTTTAGGCAGCAGCAAATTTTGAACTTGGCCACTACGGAGGTTGCAAACATCTGACAAGGAAGTCTGGGTCTGCTCATGCTGCAAAACGTCTGTTAGTCTATAAGGTGCCACAGGATTCTTTGCTGCTTTTACAAGCTTAGTTTCTTTTGGTTTCCATTTGTTAGATGAGTTTGATCGGGGCTTTTGAGATGGAAGTCCCAGGAAGCGAGCGGAGAGACCGATGGAGGGAGACCCCAAGGATGGGTTTCTGAAGAGGAAAGAGTGATTCCTTCTGAGGAGGGGCAAAGGGGCCATGGAGACCCACTGATGATTACCAAGGAGAGGATGGAGGGCCATAGAATGGGCTGCTGCAGCTACAGAAGGGATCTGGGGCCACGTATTTTGTGCTAAGTAACAAGTTGAAGTGCAGTTTTTGACTGAACACGCAGCAGTTTAATCCCAATTTGGATGGGCGATGAATAGCGCCATCCTACCCACCAAGACAGAAGAGCAATTCTAGCCAACTATGATAGTACTCAGGTGGTCAGGGTAATTTCAGCTGGATATTAGGGAAACCCTGGACAGGGCGTGAGTAGTGCCTTCATTTCTGGTTCTGTGTGAGGCTGGGAGAAGTCAAGGTCAAAATTTTCAAAAGTGCCCTCTGATTTTTTTTTACGGCTGAGATTTTAGCACCTGGGGGCACCCACTGAAGAGCAAAACCAAGGTTCCTGCACTGCTACATAACACAATCTGTAGCAAAGACAAGACTGGTCCAAAAATGGTGTTTCATGAAAAAAAAAATTAAATGACAAATTCCTTTTTGGCCACCCCGCCAAAATACCATCAGAAATTTTTCATCAAAGCAAAACATTCAATTTGAATCTAAACAATTTTTTTGGTTTGTTTTCAGGGTTTCGGTTTTGATTTGCCTTTGTCTTGACTTCTTTGGTGCATCTGGCCACACACCCTCTTCAGGGAGCTGGCAAGTCTTTTGCAGATATTCTACACTGGACCTTTTCTGTGTTTCAAGTTGGTTTGGCGAGTACGAAGCAGGTGGGCTTGGCTCATGCTTAGAACACGAAGGCAGGTTTTATAGCAAGTTGCTGTGATTTCTGGTATGCAACAATAGGAACATATGGCCCAAAGTATGCAAATGTACTGTAGCTTTAAACACATTTTCGAATGCAGAACAGTGCGCAAGAACGAAAAGAAAAAGGAAAGTTAGGAGCAAATTAAATCCTGGAGTAGATCTGCCGTATCTAGGTTACCTTGATTATGTTTCACTAAATATGGATGAACATTAATTAGCAGGCTGCTTATTTCCAGAAAAAATTGGTTTTACTCTTAATGAACTAATCAGATTCTATTTTTAAAAATGATGAAATTATAACATTGCACCAAGGAGTCCGTATGCAGTTTTCAACATTTCACCAAGCTCTGTTCTGATAAGAATGAATGAAATGACTGTCTTGATATTTAATATTCATGAGGACTTCTAAATCTTTGGTGATGATTCCTCCAGGTATCGACTGCAACTAATTTAGTGTACTATCTGTTCCTAATCCATTGATCCCATGTTGGATATACCAGAAATAAAAAGTGATGTGTTAGCAACAAAGGGTTAACAGCTACAGGTTTACAGCTGCTCAACATTATTGGAGTATGGGTTGGCATATTCATAATTATAGGCTAAAAAGATTCAGTAGCTGAAACACTGAATAGAACAGGAAAAATACATTGGTCTCCATCTCTGGCCTAACACTGTTTAGCTACAGCTACTTGTTTTTAGAATATTAATAAGATTCAAGCTGTGCACTGTAATTAAAATGCTGATTACAGTTCCCTCCATCTGCAATTGATTCTACGCAAGAAATTAAAGACAAATTCACAAGAGACCTGGAAAGTTTACTGGAGAAATTTTTTTTTTTTTTAAAAAACAGACTGATCGGCTTAGGAAAGCAGTGACGCAAGAATTCAGATGTGATCTGTTCTTAGAGCCGGCCGCAATATCCAGGTCCCACTACATCCCAATGGCTGGCTGGCCAGGAAGCTTTCTATCCTTGTACAATATACACAGCTGAGTGTTACGTTCATTACGCCAAAAGCCAGACACCTTTACCCAGTTTATTTAATCAAATCGTCCCCAAGTACTTGGGAGAAACTGAAAGTTGGGGTAAAATGATGTCAATTCAGTTACTCCAAGCCTAAAAGTAGCATAAAGCTAAAGAGGTGTTCAATCAATGTTCATGATCTTGAGCTGCACTCAGTTACAAGGACAAGTAGATTTTGGAACCTGTCCAGCCTGAAGCTTATTGATCATGCAGCAAGAATCCTGTAGGGTTTCCGTATAATGAATCCTTTGACTTTGTAGGAACTACAGGCATTATAAAATGGTTATTTTAAAAGCATACATTAAGTATAGATATCTCCACCCCCATACCTCCCTTATTTTGCATTTCAATTCAATCTGTCACAAGTCTGTTTACTGATATTAAAGGCAAAATCCTGCCTCTCCAGTAGAAGTTGCACTAGGTGTTGTGGCTAGGAAAGCAGAACAGGGGACTGGCAGCCTGTTTGTCACAAGAGCCATCCTAATGATGAAGGATAGGATGCCTCGGAGCACTGCAGAGTAGGCAAGTCAGCAAGACGCCCATCCTCATGCCTTAGAAAAGAGTAACGCATCCCTGGTCAGTATATGCTGGAGCTGAAAGCACGCAAGGTAGCATCTTGCTGGGCATCTACCATTCCTCCAGCCGGAGTGCCATGCCCCTGTGAGGCTGAAACACTCTGGTAAGAACAACAAGGAGTCCGGTGGCACCTTAAAGACTAACAGATTTATTTGGGCATAAGCTTTCGTGGGTAAAAAACCTCACTTGCATCTGAAGTGGGTTTTTTACCCACGAAAGCTTATGCCCACATAAATCTGTTAGTCTTTAAGGTGCCACCGGACTCCTTGTTGTTTTTGTGGATACCTCCTGATACCAAGTCTCCTTCACCCTGGCACTTGCTTTAGCCCAGTGCATATTAGGTCAAGGTTGAGCTACTATTCTGATGGAAGCAAAGCAAACAAGATTAAAGTGTAAGATTTATTAAGTCTCTTCAGGGTAATTGAAAGTTGGGCTGTTCACGTCACTAGCAAACTACTACCTGTCAATGCTGCGCATGCAAAAGTGTAAGGAACTGCATTCCAACCAAAGGTAATATTTAGTGAGTTTAGCTGCGAAGTTGCGGCCATACAATAAATTCTTCCAAGAGGCACAGCAAAGGCTGAGAGCAGTGAGTCAGCCACAGCAATGGCTGTTCAACCAGGAATGATCACTGGTGACAGATATTACTTTTTACACAACATAGTATATTCCCATCGGTCCATTTCTGAAGAATCTGCTGAATGGCCAGGAGTTTAAAATTGCATGAAGTAGTTTATTTTCAAACTCATGTGAACAGCTGAAGCAAGTCTCAGGGGGGAAGATAAAGTGCAAGGTTATCTACAGAAAAAGGGTGAATACTCCAATAGGTTTATTATTTATCAAATGTAGGTGCCATTCTTCACACATATGAAAGTGCTTTACATAGATAACAGCCAGCTATAGACCACATAGCAATAAAATTAAGGGGAAAACAGAAGCATGGATTGGATTTGCTTTTAAGCAAGCCATGGCTTGCCAGTCATTAGAAGAGGAGTGCCACCAAACGAAGGATGAAGCTTACAACATGTAATGGGTAGATCAGTACCAAAAGAGGCCATGTTGTACATCAGATCACTATAAGCTGAACATTCAAACACTGTGCACTATAAATACTCCTGCAGGTTGATTGCTCATAAGGTTCTAAGGGTAGGTGATAGAAACTTAAAATAAATCTTCAGTTTAAGTGGGAGCTGTCAGAGCACAAAATAAAGGCTTAACCAGTGTGATGTGAAAGTGACAAGCAGAACGTGGAACAGATTGGAGAAGGCGAGTAGAAGCTATCAGGAGGATGACAAACAGAGTGTTATAAAGGCACAGTAATCTCTCCACCAGACTATGCTGTGAAGATTTGGCAGCAGGAATAATGAAGCCAAGTAGTTAAGTCATCAAGACCTTGTGACAGACCTAGGGAGAGTCGAAAGGAATACTCAAAACTGTAACCAAAGTTTCCACTACAGAGACGCTGGGTCAATTTTTCCTCTCCATTAAATCTATATGAAGGATTCAACCTTGTCTGAATAGGAACTGAGTCCATGTGGAGTTGGGATCCTTCAGACTGAGAAAGGGAGCCTCAGGTTTGTCCATGGAAGAGACAGATGAGATTGATGCCCATCCGATTGCCCAGCTGTGACTGATTCATGGCACCAGTTTAAAAGGGCCAATTAAATTTTCAGAACTGTCATTTACAGACACCCACGGAAAAGGCTTTATTGTCTGAATTTCATAGAGAAGAGGAAAAGGAGTAAAGATATAGTGTAGCTCTTCAATTTTATATCAGTTTTATTGCCCTCTTTAAACTTGAAGAGCCCGTCCAAAGAAACCTACTGAGTTTAGAAGAACGACAGAGTCTACCTAACAAGGTACTGCCCCATGGCAGTACTTCTTAGTGTGCCGGACACGGCCCATGGCGCCTTGTGAACTGGGCACTGTAGCTGCAAGGCACATGAGGTTAAGGGAATGCGGGTGAGAAGAAGGAGCAGGTTGGATACATATCCACCCCAAACTAGGGTTGCCAGGTGTTCGACCAGAATGCCCGGTTGAAAAGGGACCTTGGCGGCTCTGGTCACCACCACTGACCAGGCTGTTAAAAGTTCAGTTGGCGTGGGGCTGGCAGGCTCCCTACCTGGCTCTGTGCGGTTCCCCGGAAGCAACGACATGTCCCTTGGGTCCTAGGGGGAGGGACAGCCACGGGGGCTCTCTGCGCTGCCCCCACCCCGCCCCAAGTGCCGGCTCCACAGCTCCCATTGGCCAGGAACTGTGGCCAATGGGAGCTGCGGGGGCGGTGCCTGCGCATAGAGGCAGCGCACAGAGCAGCCTGGCCATGCCTCCGCCTAGGAGCCGAGAGACATGTTGCAACTTCCGGGGAGCCCCCTGAGGTAAGCACCACCCGGAGCCTGCACCCCGCACCCCCTCCCACACCCCAACCCCCGGCACCAGCCCTCAGCCCCCTCCCACAACCAAACTCCCTCTCAGAACCCGCACCCCCACCTGCACCCCAATCTCCTGCCCCAGCCTGGATCCCCCTCCCGCACCCTGAGCCCCTCATTTCTGACCCTGCCCCAAAGCCCACACCTACAGCCCAGAGCCTATACCCCCTCCCATACCCCAACCCCCTGCCTCACTCTGGAGCCCTCTCCCACACTCCAAACTCCTCAGCCCAGAGCCCCCTCTTGCACCCCAAACCCCTCATCCCCATCCCCAGCCAAGAGCCTGCACCCCCAGCCCAGAGCCTATACCCCTTCCCACACCCCAACCCCCTGCCTCAGCCCAGAGCCCCCTCCCACACTCTGAACCCCTCGGCCCCAGCCACCAGCCCAGAGCCCCCCTGCACCCCAAACCCCTCATCCCCAGCCCCACCCCAGAGCCTGCACCCCCAGCTGATGCCCTCAACACCTACCACACCCCAACCCCCTGCCCCAGCCCAGTGAATATGAGCAAGTGAGTGAGGGTGGGGGAGAGCGAGCAACAGAGGAAGGGGAGGATGGCATGAGCATGGGCGGAGCCTCGGAGAAGAGGCGGGGCAGGGGGCGGGGCAATTAGAAAGATCCGGTCAAAGTGACAAAAGTCAACAGTGTACCCATGACATGACAGGGGTCAGTAGCCACCAACTCCAGCGGCTAACGTTACATCCACCACCCCACATTACCAGGCACAACACAGCCGAGAGACAACTGACATCTGTGATTTCGGAAAGACACGTTTCCTGGCGTGGCTCCTATGTAGCAGCATTAGCAGCAGCTCCGTTGGAAGAGTGCCAGGCTTTAGGGCCAAACCATTGGGTTGTTGCTGACGCAATCTCCTGTCTACTTCAGTGGATTATTTGCCCGTTATTGGTAAGGACTAAGTAATGCTTGATGAAGACCTCAGCATTGCAATCTTAAGGCAGATATGGACTAAAAGATACAAAGGGCCATTATAGTGAAGACCTGTTTGCATACAAATGTTGTATCTTTCGTCTATATCATTTAGGAATAAATAAAATTCATTAAACCGGCTTTAAAGTCTCACTTCCCTAAACAAGAAAGCCACAATTAAAAAGAAAAAAATACCAGAGATTTCAGCCCGTCACAATGGTATTAAAGAGATTCCTGGGATAGAATGTGTGTTTTAACAGCTGTGTTTTAAGATTCCCGCTGAACTTCAATCAGGTTTGTTAAGGAAAAATTACTTACTTGTTCCAGTGGAATGACAAGAAAGGACCCTCCGCCAGCACTCTCCGTTACTATGGCGAGGAACTTGGCATTAACAGCACAGAAGTGGTTGTCATGAACATTCTTGGTAATTGGAATCCCATCAAAGCAGTGCTCTCGGTTCGCCACTTTCCCATAGACATTTCGAAACTTTGAACTGCGATACTGCGGACGCCATGACATCTGTGGAGAAAATGTACGAAGGTTTTTACAATAGTCCAGTCTTCATATGGAAAGAGAAACAAATGCCACAAGTGACTTCTATACTTAACCTGCATGGTCACAGGAAAAAAACCATTGAGTAGTTTAAGTCCTCCCTCCTTGTCATTAGAAGATAATGTGGTTTAAGCCAGACCCTGGTTACAAATCACCAAACACTCTAGACAGGTTCAGATCCTCTGGTGAACTTTACAGTTCAGATGTATCTCTACATGAAGGGCAAAAATTTAAATCCAGAGTTGTAGTCGGGAAATTTCTCTCTCTCCTTCTACAGAGATCTAGGAAAAGAACTTGCAAGGGATGTTGGGAAATTATTCCAAAGATTTATTTTAAAACAAAGGAAGCAAAGCTTGGAACATTTGGATTGTCATCTGAAGATTAAAAGAAAGCTGGGTAGCTAACCAGCAGGCGATCCATACTTTGTGTTAATGAGCTGTCTTATTCGCCTACTTTTTGCAAATGTACAGAGAACTATTCCCAAGCTAACGACATCACTAAAAAAAAGCCGAGAGCTGCAATTAATCAAAGCCTGAATACCAGGGCCGGCTCCAGGGTTTTTGCCGCCCCAAGCAGCAAAAAAAAAAAAAAAAAAANTAGCCATCTTTCTACTTTCAAAATACATATTCCTTGTACAAAAATGAACACACCTGGAAGTCAGTGGGCATTTGGTATACCAAAGAACTGAAAGATAGGGATCTATGACGTAGAATTAAAGATTCCAGGGTCTTGACATCTACTCTGTCTAGGATAAAAAAGAGTTAAAGGCAGTTTCCAGGCACACCCCCACCGGTCCTTGGGTCTTCCTGTTAATTTTAATACTAGTCCTTTTTTCTCATTTTTCCCATTTGTGTGAAAGACCTACAACTAACAACGCAGGGGAAGCCATTAAACTGACTATATTCAAGGTGCTGTTAAGTGTATAAAGTCAACAAACTGGAAAAAAGTGAATTTCTGTCTCGTCCCATGTATTACTTCCAAAAGTAGATGTTTAAAAAGTCACTTTTCAAGCTACAGGATTAACTGGAATGTATAGTATGCTACTTTACATACATGCAACACAACCCCGTTAGCATTGTTAACATTTACCTTGGTCATCCACAGAGATGCTATAACTGTATGCACCAGAGAAGATTCCAGAGACCTATTTGCATAGTTTCCAAAAAAGAGTGCATACAATCATGCTAAACGTGTTCCGATGCAAACCAGTGTCACTGTGCACTCATTTTTGCTTGTCCCCACTGTTGTTTAGAGTTTGTGATAGGCACAAAAAGAAGAAAAATAAAATATGGTCCGACCTGTGCAAACATTGCTACAATAGTAGGGTTTGTGTGCGTGGTTATTTTCCTAAGTTTATTAAAGAAAAAGTCCTTATGGTAGCACAAGTGCTGGTACTACGATAAAGCCTTACGCTATAAGGAGTTAAGGCATTTTAAACATTTAGAAAAGCATGAGCGCTTACACCACTTAAATCTCTATCACACACTGACAATTTCATACTTAGGGACTCAAAGCAGCTTATATTCTCCAAGACTGACTAGCATCTACTGACAGATGAATTTAAGTGAGCACTTAAACAGAGAGACACGTTCAATTGGAGTCTTTCGTTTGACAAAGCGAGGCTGTTTTCAAGATGGGCCCTTCCACCCACTTCCTACCTTGGCATAACTCACACGAATGGACTGTTCCGTCGCATTAGCTACATATCTATAGCATTCGCTGCCAGGCAAGCACTATAATTACTAGAAGTGAATAATACCAGCCCATACTACTCCGTTCTTACCCAAAGAAAATCAAGCCAGATTCTGCAGGAGACTCATCCAAACACAGAGCACCAAAATTATAGGTGCTTTATTTACCTTTTGGCAATTGATAGTGTGCAGTTAGTGCGAGATTTTGCTTTCCTTCATCCTGGTTTTTCCACAGAAAATAAGAAGTCTCTGCTTTTTTTCTGGTCAACATAAGAACCGCCACACTGGGTCAGACCAAAGGTCCATCTAACCCAGTATCCTGTCTGCTGATAGTGGCCAATGCCAGGTGCCCCAGAGGGAATGAACAGAACAGGGAATCATCAAGTGATCCATCCCCTGTCGCCCATTCCCAGCTTCTGGCAAACAGAGGCTAGGGACACCATTCCTGCCCATCCCGTCTAATAGCCATTGATGGACCTATCCTCCATGAATTTATCTAGCTCTTTTTTGAACCCTGTTATAGTCTAGTGTGTATTTTGTATATAAGCTGTTTAGAGGTGTCCTATTCAATTGGGACTCAAAACAAAAAACAGAAGAGTGAGATTAACGTTCTTGTTTTCAGGATTTCAGCATCGTTAGATTTCTGGTTTTATGTCCCTGTTATTTTTTCCCCCCACAGAAAGGTAGCCAAGCCTCTGCTCTGGTCCAACCATAATGAGAGGAAGCCATAAGCCCGAGTGCATATTTCACGGAGAGTTCAAGCGTTCCTCTCCTTCACTATTTCCTGTGAACAATGTCAAGTAGCTGAAACGTTTCTGTGCTGCACAGAGCCAGGAAGTGAAATATCTGGACATTGCTTCACACTGTTTTGTTGAGAAGAACTGCACTGTGTGGTACAATGTTCACTGCTGCTATCAACTCCCTGACACAGGGGGTTCTCTGGACTGAACTTTTTTCTGGATGAATGTTTGTCTTTGGGGCAGAGGAGAAACAGTGGTGCCTTAAACAGCTAATCCTTTCACGCGGGAGACTCGACTAAGTCTCACACATCAAGCCAACATTGCCTGGGAGAATTGTGGGGGTGAAGCTTTCTGGAAGGAAGGAAGTGCATCCCAAACAGCCAGCACAAATAGACCTCCAAGATTTAAAGGCCACCAGCCCACTCAGCTACATAGTCCATTATGATGCGGCTTGCGTTTCAGAACAGGAAGAGATGTTAAGAAACGGGTGACAGTCAGAATGCTTGGGGAGGGAGGCTCCCAGATGAGTTAAGACAGACCAAGACAAGGGAAAAAACCCACTTAAAGGTGTTTGGGGTCACCAAAAAAATTGCTAGGATCAGGAGGTTTATAAAATTAGAGGGCTTTTTTAATGCTAGGGGAAAATAGCAAAAATACACTACAAGTTACATTTGCATAGCATTTTAGCTCCTATCAACACGAGCAATGTCAAGAACCGCTGATGACATGATTTCTAGCTCTCTCCTCCCTCTCAAGTTTTGTCCTCCCCTTTCCAGTTGTTAAAACCAAGCACGCTGACCTGGTGCAGGATACCCATATGTTTCCCAAAGGAGAGGAGAGCAATAGTTCTGTGCTTCAGCCCAAATTCCCATGCCAGTGTGTTCTCCAAGTTCTCAGGCAGGGATACCTGGGCAGACGTGAAGGCAATTATGGGGTGACATCCTGGCCCCACTGAAATCAAAAGTAAAACTCCCACTGACTTCAAGAAAGCCAGGATTTCAACCATGGTGTTCCATAATATCAGTGTAGTCTAGTGGCTCGGATGCAGGACTGGAAACCTAGAGTTGTGGGATCTATTTCTGGCTCTGCCGCTGCTGGATGACCTTGGGCAAGTCACTTCATCTCCCTGGGCCTCAGGTTTTCTCCCCTCTGTACACAGCAGTTAGTGATAGGACTGTGTTTGTATATCACATAGCACAATAGGGTCCTGGAGCTGCTAGTTGCTACAGGAACAACAAAATAATAGCAGCTAAAAGTGTAATAGAAGCAAGAGAAACTAGCCAATATGTCCATAACAGCAACACCATTTTGAAATGCAGTTCTTCAGCAGTATATGTGGCAGCTGCCTGTGAACTCCTTTCGAACAAGATTTATTTGATGTATCTTAAGTCAGGTATTTACAAGGTTTCTGAGGAAAATTGGATGCGTTTTCTTTCACATCAAGCTATCGTTATCATTAGTGTGTGAAAGATGGCAGTGAAACAGCTCCCGGGACCCCCCCTGCCCTCTTCCTCATGCGAGTAACCCTGACTGTGTGTGTGTGTGTAAGCTAGAGGGGCAGGATCAGGGCTGAGGGTCCGACAGTCTCCAACCTGGGGGAGTTAATCTTTTTACACACGTTATACTCAATTCTATGAACTTGTTCAGCTTGTTTCTGGTTGGTTTGGTTTGCTGTCATGAGCTACATGTTCTGGGCAACAAAGTTATTTTGAAGAGGTAATACATGAGTGATTGCTGTTGACTTTAATTTTAAAGTGCGCACATCACAAAATCTTTCATTAGTGAACTCTAACGTCTTGCATTTTATTTCTCCACTTATTGGACTCCACTTACCGCGAAGTACAAGCGTACCTTCTGCAGCTGTTTTGGAATTCAGAGCGCAATTCTCCTCTTACACCAGTGTTACACCCATGTAAGGCCAATGGAGTTACCTCCAATTTGCATGAGCGTAGAATCAGTCC
Organism: Platysternon megacephalum; assembly: GCA_003942145.1. Classification (NCBI taxonomy): domain Eukaryota; kingdom Metazoa; phylum Chordata; order Testudines; family Platysternidae; genus Platysternon; species Platysternon megacephalum. The sequence continues at coordinate 3,855,309 of QXTE01000140.1, forward strand.
CAAATCGTTTTGATCTGAGCTGCTATTCTTTCAGACAAACAAATGTAATTGTAAGTCAGCTATCCTAAATCCTTTACAGGAGTGTTGTACTGTAGCTGATTTGTGACACAAAGAGTTGAGTGCAGCCTTATCCATGTTAACAAACAGTAAAATATTAAAAGCCATTCTTTCCTCCATGACCGTCTTGCATAAGCAGCAGTATGCTTTTGTCATTGTTTTGCTCCATGATTAATGCGAGATGCTAAAGGCTGGCTGGAAAGTCAGTTTTAAATACTTTGCTTCTCCAGTCCTGATCCTTCAATAGATTACTCTGGCAGATTAAGCTTTCCCATCTGGAACTTTTCCGGAAAGTAAGACCTGCATTGCAGCACTAATTGCATTTCTGTAATTCATGCACACTGAGGTGTTCTGGTCTCAACCTGAAAATTGCCATTTGTCTTCCTGGTATTAACATTTTACCAAAAAAATCTGAGAGTAAATGCTTTCTCTGGTTTAGTGAGCCTTAGTGTAACCAACTCTACTCACTATTGTTGTGCAAGTGTTTTCACCTGGATGGAGGAAATACTCACACAGAGGTGACTCACAGAAGTGAATTTTAAAATGTAACCGTGCCAGGTTTGTTCCATTCCATTTTCAGGGGCTAGGGGTGACATACACAGAAGCTTTTCAAAATGCAAATTATGGGGGTGTATGGAAGAAGTGAGTTAAACTATGCCCAAGTGCAAGACAGACACATGCTTGCAAGACATTGGTAAGTTTGGGAATCTTTTTCGGAACGTATTGAAATTAAGATGATCAGCTGCTCTATCTTCCTTCTAAAATTACCTCTAAGTGCCATATGTAACCAGTATTTGCAATTTGATTTTTTTTTTTTAAAGTTGGAAGTTCAATACAGTATGACAATGGAGCATCTGCTAGATCTTTGTTTGCAACTATTCGGTTACCATGCTTTGCGTTATACACATTCGAAGAGCAGCTGCAAACGGCTCGGGTCAAGCTTGTTGGAAAATAGTAAGTATTTGCTACAAAGAAGTGTGTGGGGGGAACACACGTTTCCATTCATTTTTTTTATTTGGGGGCAAAAAGGCTATTTTCCATCAAACTATCTCCAGTGAAAGCAAGAGTGTTTTGAGATCATAGTGCAAGATGGAAAATTCAATATCCTGGGGGCAGACTCGCTACCAAGGTCAGCGACAAGGACTTTGAGGCCCGGGGTTGGGCAGGACCTTAGGAGCCCTGTGTGGATGCACAAGCAGAAAAGACAAGAGCAATAAAGCTCAGTTATGTACCTTAGGTGTTCCCAGTTAGAAGAGTCCCATTAGACCATTCGATCAGTCTGTCCCTTTAGAACTGATTGATTACAGAATAGCTCAAGCGACGGGGATTTTTAAATCCAGCCGGCGCAGGAGTCCAAGCATGCCCTTGAATTATTCACAGCACTTCGAGAGTCAGGGCTCTGGGGGCTTGATCCACAAAGGGATTCAGGGCACGCAAGTCCAAATTTTAGATGCTCAAAACCGCCACTCAGCTGCCCCCTACTCCTGTAGGTGTCTAAATTCCCAAGGCGACAATGCTGCTGTGGTGGGCATGCACAAAGCCGCCTCGGTCCGGACACCATCCGCCAGCTCGATGCCTAGCCTCTGGTGGGATCCTCAAACTAGGTGTCCCCCACCTATGGGTACTGCTCCAGTAGGCACTCAGAGGTTAACTACTGGATTGGCCACCCCACAAAACACAACTGGGGGAAGTTCATGGTGCTCACCTTACACGCCTCAGCCCAGTGGTTACAGCACCCACGCAGGAGTCCTGCGTCCAAATGCCCACGCTGCCTGCTGCAGAGCAGGGCCTTGACCCGAGCTGTCCCCCTCCCCGGTAAATGCCCAAACCACCCTGCTACAGAGTCAGACTCGCTCTCTGTGGCCCAATGACTATTAAATATTTCACACCGAGTGGAACGGAGCGAGATCCAGCCCAGAGTGGAGCAGACCTTCCGGGAGACCTTGGAGGTCTCAAGCAGAAGGCACCTCCCCAAATCACACAGGACAGCCTGTGACTGGACACTTCCTGCTGCCTTTCTGCATACACCCCTGCTCCCCCACTAGCCCAGTCAGCCACGCTGTCCTCCTGTGGGAGAAGCTGGCAGTAAAAGGTCCTTTTAGCCGTACGCAGAGATTGCCTTTAGTCAAGCGTCAAGTCAAGGCTGACTCTGTATGGCCCCATCATTGCACATACACAGGATCTTGACTAGAAGGTGCTGCAGTGACAAGCCATCCCTTGCTCTCCGCGGCTCGGCTGCCTCAGGACTGCAATGTCACATGAGCAATTAGATAACACTAAGGGTACGTCTACACTGCAATTACAAATCTGTGGCTGGTCCCTGTGCCAGCTGACTCGGGCTCGCAGGGCTCGGGCTAAGGGGCTATTGAGTTGCGGTGTAGACGTTCAGGCGTGGGCTGGAACCTGGGTTCTGGGACCCTCCCACCTCACAGGGTGTGGCCCGAGCCCAAACGTCTATACCACCACTAAACGGCCCCTTAGCCCGAGCCCAAACGTCGATACCACCACTAAACGGCCCCTTAGCCCGAGCCAGCTGGCACAGGCCAACCCTGAGTGTTTAACTTCAGTGTAGACATATTCTAAGTAGCATGCAGCCCGATACAGGTACCCTGCAGTATCTTCCTAAGAGATACTAGAGCAGTGGTCCCCAACCTTTTTCGTCTGGCGGGCGCCAAAAAAACCCCCCAAAAAACCACGAGCGCTGCCGGCGGGTGCCAAAAAAACACACCGAGTGCTGCCGGCGGAGCAAAAAAAAACCCCACCGAGGGCTCCGCGGGCGCACTTACACCCCCCGGCGGGCGCAATGGTGCCCACGGGCACCGCGTTGGGGACCCCTGTACTAGAGGCTGAAGCTTACTTCAGATCCCCTTAGAAATGTCCAGGGTGAAGGATTTAGAGGAAAAGGGAACATTTATATTCTCTCATTTCCATGTATTTTTCCTTAAAAAAAAAAAAAGGATTCCCAATGAACGTTTTATGCTATATGTACATTGAAATGTGCAGATACCATCTTAGATTTGCTCATAAGAATGAACAAAGGATTGTCAATATTTTCTCCATCCTGCTAACGACTTCTCTTAACAAGGGACGTTGTCTTTAATAACGACTAGTCGTTCAATAGGAACTGCCTGTAAAAGAGGAGAGAGTCAGGTCACCTTCCCACCAGCAGAGTCTTCCCCCGCATAGGCAACACTAGAAACCTTGGGATCTTGTCGCCAGGTTACATGCTTATTGCATCCCATTGATTTAAGAGTATCTTAGAGCATCTTGTGTCTGGATGGATAATATAACCTTTATGCCGCATGAAGGTAACTGCAGAAGCCACTGTTCCCGGGGCAAGGAGCTTACACTTTGAAATGTCAGACACTGCAGTCACTCGGGTGCTTCTCATCTTTCTCCTGATCGCAGCCCCATGGTACAAACAGGAAAAATGTCAGGATCCCTCGCCCATAAATTAGGAACCTCATGCCTTTCTTATGGGTATATGGAAATGGTTGCAATCACTATGGGAACTGAGAATTCCTGGACTTGTGGGCTGTTTCCTCTTGCCAGACTCAGAACAGTGAGTTCCTTTTTCAGCCCCATCCTGCTGCAGGTCTTGATTTCCAACTCTGGTCGTGACCATTTGGCAGGCGTCTGATGTAAGACTTGCAGGGCTGGAGGGAATTCTTCTGGGGATTAACGGTATGGGCTAGCACATGGCTTTTCCTCTTTCTTTACCGCGAATGCAAGTCACAAAGCCCAGATTCTCATTTCTGAGGGAGGAGAGGACCTGGCTATGCTCTGTCTAGGAGACACAGAGCAGTCTGAAAGGCATCGCCTGCTATGAATGTAGTTTCAGGATAAAGGGAAGAAGTGGAGAGCCTTGCAAGTTTTTTTTCTAAATCCTGCTAGAGCTCTGACAGGAACTTGATGCCACCCTAAGTGGAAGGGGTCAAGGGCTCTCACTCTTCCAAGAGTCACTTAACAAGCAAGACCCCGAAGGATACAAAACTCCATCTCTATTCCCGTTAAGATGAATGGAGAGATGAATAGAAATACAGGAGTTTGCTGAAGTTGCCTAGTCAGTGGAATACAAGAAGTGCTTTTGCTCATTTTCCTGCCTTTTTGCACCCCGAAGGAGCCTTCGCCGTAAGAAACAGAAGGAACAGTAGGGACATAGGAAACAGTAAGAAGCTCTTGAATTTGCTGAAGTACTATGCTCTACTATGTTACAGCAGAGCATAAATGGTGCTATTTCCGTAGAGAGCATCCTACCTTCAACCGCAAGTGCTGGTGAGCCGAGCCCTGAAATTGCTCAGGGTCTGAATCGCGGCGAACCTTTCTTCGGGTGACAGGAGGAGAGAGAGCTTTGAGAAGAGGCCTCCCAGGTGCACCACTTCCTGTGACAGAATTAGACAGGGCAGCCCGGCGGCTTTAGGTGACAGAGAAAAACAAGGAGCTGCTAGAGCCATGGCTGGGAAGCTTGGGGCAAAAGATGGCTGCCACCAAAGCACCTCGGGGGGAGGGGGCATTGCTTAGGTATGACCTTTGCCCTCTGGCTGACCTGATCTTCTTCCTCACGGACATGCTCAACACACAGAAAGCCGGTGAAGGACTCGTGAAAAACCTAGAAACTACAGCTCCACCCAGTCTTGCCTCAGCACCATCGCTGAGCAAGGAGGGACTGTTGTCCCCCAGCCAACAGAAGGACCATTTGATATGCAGCACCACACAGGCTGCTTCTAGTTCTGGAGAAATCCTCTGGGCCAATGGAGTCCCCATTTCCCATCAGTCCTTAGCAAATCCCTTCTCTGCTATTACTGCTGGAAAGTTGGAGGGTGGAGGGTACAGCTGGTTGGGAATTTTTTTTTTTTGGTGACAAAATCCCCCAAACCCAACCAGATTTGTCAAAACTGAAATGTCAGAAAACGGCGTCAGGTTCAATAAGCCACCCAACTCGAAACATTTTTGGTAAAAGAGTTTCAAGGATGTCAAACCAGAGGGTCAGGGTTTTTTTTTGACAATCGAAACAACTTTTCGTTTAGAAATTTTAGTAAATTTACACAACCGAAAGGAAAAAAAGCGCAAAATCGCAGCAAAAAACAATTTCCATTGACCCGAACCTAAACATTTTTGGGGTTTTCAATTTGTGAATAGTTGAAGTTTTGACTTTTCGTCCCAATTCGAGATGGGAAAAATTTTCACAATGTCAAATTCTCACAAGACAGGAAAACCATTTCCCACCCACCTCCCGCGGGGATCTACCCCGGAAAAAGGAATCACTAACGCCTGGGTTCCAGATGTGAGGGCTGCATCACATCTGCTGGTGGGGGGAGCAACCAAAGGAAGCCACCACTGGAGGAAGAGGAGGAGGAGTTTGCACAGCATCACGAGGGTACTTTCCACTTTTTAAAAAAATTATTATTTAAAGTAACAGTTTTACTTTTTTGAACAAGTTATTTTACTTGATTTGCGCCTTCCAAATAAAGGGCCTGGCACAGCGCCCATCACCAATGGAGGAGTTTTGCCATTAACTTCAGTTGGAACAGGATCTGGCCCTAAAATAAAAGTACATCACAAAATTGGCTTGTTTAAGTCCTGCAACTGTTATAAATTAAAGGGTCCACTCCTGAAAGATTCCAAGCACCCGCTGCTCCCACAGATTTCAATGGGAGGGGAGGTTGCTCAGCACCCAGCTGGACTGGCCCCTAAGCAGAGGCTGTGGCCCTGCAGACCTTCATCCCCATAGGAATGGCTTCCCTGGAAGCAGGATTCAGCAGTGCAGCTGATGGAAGTGAGAAATCGTCCTAATTATTCGCATTTCAACAGGGTAACGCAGTAGGTCTGGCGATGAATAATGCATTGCAGAGCTGGGACACGTTTGCTCTTTTTCCTCTAATTATCTCTCTAAGTTCTCCTCCCTTCATGCAATCGCCACATGAAGCAGAAAATTGAAGTCAAGCTGTACCAGCACGGAGCAGCAGGGTGGGCCTCATTCCACCCATTCTCTCGTTTGTTCATCAGTTACATGCTTTCGTAAGCAGACTTCAGTGCACGGCGAGGACCTGCAACGTCTTCGTTCAGAGAATCTCAGCTCCTCTCATTGGCAGGTCACCCCAGATTCCTGCGCTGCCTCACAGGCGCTTCTGGGTAGGACACCCCTGCCGTGGCTTGTTCCCCTGTGCACAGACAGCGTACTGGAATAGGGGCAGCAAAGGGGAAAAGATGGGTGCAGCAAACAACTGTCTCTTGCCCATTAGAGGTCAGTGACACATAAGCCCCTAGGATGGGAAAGGTAGAGATGTCGGCAGTAGCCACAACCGGAGGGTGGTTAAGGTCATTGGGTGGGTTAAAGCACTGTCTGAGCTTTCTTTGCATTACATGCAGAGTTGCACACAAAGACGGCCAGTGGCCAAGTCCCCTTCCCAAGCCCTGTGGGGCCCAAGGAGCCTTGGCTTAGGAGTTTGCCAGGAGTGCAAAAGGCACAGAGTTTGTGAGGCAGCAAGACCTATGTGAGGCCCCGAAGATGGAAAGAAGCACAAGACAGCTGCACCTGGGGGTGGAGCGAAAAGGGGCGGGGCCTCCGCGAAGGGGCGGGGCCTCAGCGAAGGGGCGGGGCAGGTTGTTCGGTTTTGTGTGATTAGAAAGTTGTCAACCCTAGTAGATCGCCGCCACCACCACCTGTGCTCCAAGAAACAAACAAACAGTTACACGAAGAAATTACCTGACTCCACATCACCGATTTCTGCCCCAAACAGAAACTGCTAGAGAAGGCCCTAAAAATCTGATGCTACTTGGCAAAGAGCCAACGATACCTTGGTGAGCAGCCGGCAGGGGAGATACTTCATCCTATTTGGTCTTACTGCCTATATCCAGCCTGCAGGATTTCGGTGCCTGAAATTACGTCCAATGGAGTGAAAGGGGCTTAGCAGCCACTAACAGTAGCGGCGCCAGCTCTTCCGGTGCCCTAGGCGGCGGAAGGTCCCGCCCCCGAAATGCCGCCCAACAGCGGCGGCGGAAGGTCCCGCCCCCAAATTTCTACGGGCGGCCGGGGCGCCGGCACCCCCAAAATAGCAGTGCCCTAGGCGACCGCCTAGGTCACCTAATGGGTTGCGCCGGCCCTGGCCACTAAATAACAAAACAATCCTCCACACTGAACTAAAACTAAGAGATACACCCCTGTTTGAACAGGAATTCAGGAAAGTTGTCGGGCCTGTGTTATACAGGAGGTCAGACTAGATAATCACAATGGTCCCTTCATGGCTTTATAATCAGTGAATCTACAAAGAGTGCCCTAAATCAATACAAAAAATAGAAGTCTGTGAACAAATTTAGCTTGGCTACGACCTTCCATAGTAATCTAATCTCAAGCAGCTGAACAACTATTTGTAACAGCAATGCCAAGTGACCCTGAAGTAGAGTTTTGCAAAGATTTTCAGACTTAAAAATGTCCAGTATGCAGCTAATTATGTAAACTGCTCCACAGGGGTACATAGTAATAACCATGGGTGGCACCAATAGCACTGCAGACACGCTTGGAACCAGTCCTGGCAACAATGACCAAGCTACGGCGCTTCAAAACATCCCTGACTCTTCCCCCGTCACCCCCACTTCCCCTGGGATGAGGAGTGTTGCTTCTGGACTCTCTCATGACTGCCTCAGTGGTCAGAGCCAAGCTATAATCTTGACAGCGCAGCAAGTTCTACTCAGGTTATAGTGTGTGGAGATGAACTGTTTTTATAGCAATTGGGAAAACATTAAAATGTGAGACGTTGCCAGCAGAATGTGGTCTTCAGACAGCACCATTTGTCCAATTGCTCAAGAGATAAAGAACATAATTCTTTTAACTTCACAGAGAGTAAGGAAAAGCACAAAAATCCGTGGGTCATAACAAGAATATTTAATATAAAGGAGACAAATCACTAACCAATGCCTGCCCAAATACATCTTCATTGTTATTCTAGCTACAAGATGAAGCAAAAGAGACAGTGGGGCTTATTTCATCCTCATGTGTATTGCACAAGCCCTAATGCCGTTTCCCAATGGAACCTGCACCTTGGTATCTTGAATGAGAATTGGACTCCATAGGATTTAGAACAATAGCACAAACTGCAGAGGCAAATTTGCAACAGATCGATGAAGTTATATGGGAGTTAGCGCTCAGTAAAGATACATAAAATACAAAAAAGATATTTTTGACAATCATGAAGAACTAAGCCATTTTACTGGCACAGCAGCAGTATTTATACATTGGACATCTGACTTTGCAGTAATTTTGAATTATTCTGTATATCCTAGTTTCATCTTGCTTAGAACCAGATGCTTCTGTAAGACATAAGATGTTTCCTTAAAATACTTTGCTGTCCAGCACCAGAGTTTTGCATTACCCAGTGAATAGCAGAGTAAGTGATTTTTCTTACCAAGATTTACACATATTAGTAATTTTAAATTTGAGATTTAGATAAAAGTGGTTTCAGATTTAATAATGGGGCTAAGCTAGTTGCAATCAGCAGGTTTCTAAATATTAAACCAGTCATACACTACAAAACGCGATCCATGTAAGGTGAGCATTATATGCAAATATTTCTTTGGAAGAAAGAGAAAAGTAGAGGAATAATACATTGTCTCCAGGAAGTATGTTGGGTCTTTCCTGTACTGAACCCCAAAAAGATCATATTAGGGGACAGCTCCAGAGCAGGGAGTTTGGTTTTTGCAATTTCAGGCCAGGATGCTGTGGCTGACATGACCTGTGGTAAAGGATCATTAACTTGTTCTACTAGTGCCCCAACTCATAAGAGCAGAAATGGATTGGGGATGGGAATAAGAGCCCTGTGTTTGAATACAGGTTGACTAGTGTTGCCTGTCTCGACTCGAACCCCAACACTAGCAAATGATTTCCCATACACTCTATTGCCAGGTTAGGGCCGTAGCATAGATTAATAAATTCTAACGCCGGAAGGGACCACTGATCATCGATTCTACTCTGACCTCCTGTGTAACACAGACAATAGAACTTGCCCACCATAATTCCTGTAACTTTTAGAAAAACATCCTCGTCTTGATTTTAAAATGGTCAGTGATGGAGAATCCACCATGACTCTTGATAAATTATACCAACGGTTAGCTACTCTCACGGTTGAAAATGTACACCTTACTTCCTGCCTGAATTTGCCTCGCTTCAACTTCAGCCATTGGATCATGTTATACCTTTCGTCTGCTAGACTGAAGAGCTCACAATCAAATATCTGTTCCCCATGCAGGCACTCACAAACGATAATCAAGTTACCCCTTACCTTTCTCTCTGTTAAACTAAACAGATTGAGCTCCTGGAGTCTCTCACTATTTGGCAGGTTTTCTAATCTTTTAATCATTTTCATGGCTCTTCTCTGAACCCTCTCCAATTTATCAACCCCTTTCTTGAATTGTGGACACCAGAACTGGACACATCCCAGCAGTGGTCACACCAGTGCCAAACACAGAGTAAAATCTCTCTACTCCTACCAGAAATCCCCTATTTATACATCCAAGGATTACATTAGCCCTTTTAGCCACAGCGTCACATTGGGAGCTCATATTCAGCTGATTATCCACCATAACCCCCATAGCTTTTTCAGAATCACTGCTTCCCAGGATACAGTCCCCCATCCTGGAAGTAGTGTCTCTTTCTTTGTTCCTAGATGCATACACTTACATTGAGCCGTATTAAAACACATTGTTTTCTTGCACACAGTTTACCAAGCGATCCTGATCACTCTGTCACATGACCTGTCCTCTTCGCTGTCTACCCCTCCTCATTTTTTGGGTCATCCGGAAACTTTATCAGTGATCATTTTATGTTTACTTCCAGGTCATTAATAAAAGTGTTAAATAGCATAGGGCCAAGAACAGATCCCCGAGGAACCGCAGTGGAAGTTTAAAAGAATTGTCAGCTGACTACATCACAGTGTAACCATCCTGAAGGCCTCAGAATGCTTCTGAAGAGCAGCGAGATTCTCTGTTTATGGAGAACTTAGGATACTGTGCTAGGACGAGAACCCGCACGGTGCTGAGCGCACTCGACTCTCAGTGGCTTTGGGAAATGCAAGAGGTGTTCAGCGCATCTCAGGACTGATCCATGTGAGAATGGTCATGAGCTAGAGGTGAAGGTGGGAGGAAGGTTCTCTCTCCTCTCACTTCATACACAAAGAACGTAAGTTTCTCCCAATATTTGTATTGCTGTTCAACCGAATATGAGAAACAGGCATGAACAATGCCTTCTGCTCAGCGTGTGGAAGCGGTTACGGCGCTCTTTAATGACTGTCCAGTGGTGGCTGCATGGGGAGGCGAGGATGAGTAAGTGAGCAGGACAGTAAGCGTACAAAGTAAATTGTTTGAGGGAGGCATCTGTGCTGGAAAAAAAATGGGAGTGGGTATCTGGCCATGTTCTGTGTTGCTCTAGTCCGGTGTTCTCTTGGATCATGTGCTTGAAGGAAAGTTTGATTTCCCTGGCTGGCATTCTCCTCTTGCAAGAGAATAAATCACTATTCCTCTTTTAAAAGGACGTGCTGGAGGCTAGATCTACTTCTGGAGGTAAAGAAGACAATATAAACGCTCGATTTTCTGTCTTTTTGCCTCCAATCAATTAGTGAAGAAATTAAATTTGGGCTGAGCTGTACTGAGGTAATGAAAGGTCACACAAAACTCAAAGAGAGGCTACAATATATCAGACCATCAGAAAAGGGGGGGGGGGATAGTAGGACAGAGATTAAAGCTGTATGTCACAGTACAGCAGAAGGCAGAATACAGAAAATCCTAGGAGACATCTCCTAAACCGTCTCCTGATAACTGCAGGGCAGTCACATTTAATGGCTTTAAAAAAAAAAAAATGCTTGGGCCCTTTTCAGATGTTCCAGTCTATGGCAGCTCCAGCTTTTCCCAAACAGGAACAGCAGGGCGCACCACTGTGTCTCAATTTTTATTTGTTATAATTGGATCTTTTGAATAGTCGGGAGCCTTGGCAACAGTCGTTAAGGAGAGCACTTGCAAAAATCCACACAGCACTAGAACAGGCAATCACCACAGAAGAGTGTACAGTAATCCTTTTAAATAACAATATACAGGCCCTTTTAATCTGCTTCAATCAGACAAGCTCTTAGAGAATGTACTGTAAAAGCCTCTTCCTCACTCTTCGTTGCTCAGCCTGTATGAAACAGTCATTGTCAGCTCTTGGTAAGAGAGGTTTTTTGGTGGTAATCTTCTAATTCTTCCAGTGCACATAGAGAATTCGTTATTCCTCAAATTTGTCTCAGTTTGAAAGAAAAAAAAAAGTTATTGTTGGCACAGTCAAACCAACACTCTGATGAAACATAGAAGGGTTCATGGCATTTCCAAACAGCAGTTTTAGCTCGTTACCATGTCACAGAGAATGGTTACTGGATGAAACCATGTTCTTTTATCCTGACTCTCTCCAGTTTGTTGCTTCAAAATCCTAAATAAGACTTTAGAGATGCTTGGAAAAGCCAAACTCTTCCAGTGGATAATTTATGCATGAAAAGTGTCTGATTTTTTTTCGAGAACATGTTGAGTTTTCTGCAGGGCTTCATTCTAGAGCAAAAGGTACATTTTTGTTTTGATTCAAATGACATTTTCATTACATCTTAAAATGTGGCGCCCTTTGGGGTTTTTTTTTGAAATAAAGATTTCTGGTTGGGCATTTTTTCCTCCCCTCTTGTTTTTTTAATTAAATACTTCCCTCTCTCTTTCTTCCCCACAAAAAATGAGAAAGCTAGCTAAACAGAAATTAAAAGGAACAGTAATAAGGGTGAAATGCCTGCAAGCTGCATGGAAACTTTTTTAAAATCATCACTGTAGAGGCTCAAACTATATGTATACCCCAAATAAAATTTAAAAGAAAAACCCACAGCAAAACAACCCCAAAAATGTCAGTATGGACAGTAAACAACCAAACTGAAAGACGCAGTTAGAGACAAAAAGACATACTTTAAAAGAGGAAGTAGAATACTGTGCTGGGGGGAGGGATAGCTCAGTGGTTTGAGCATTGGCCTGTGAGTTCAATCCTTGAGGGGGCCATTTAGGGATCTGGGGCAAAAATCTGTCTGAGGATTAGTCCTGCTTTGAGCAGGGGTTTGGACTCGATGACCTCCCAAGGTCCCTTCCAACCCTGGTATTCTATGATTCTAAATCTGCCTGAGGAAAAAATAGAAAGGAGCATAAACTCTGACAAGTCAAGTATAATTAGGCAGGCCAAAAAAGACTTTGAAGAGCAACTAGCAAAAGACATAAAAAGGAATAGCAGAAAGCCTGCCAAATAATCAGTGCAGCCATTGGATGATTGAGGTACTCAAGGAAGACACAGCTGTTGTAGAGATGCTAAATGAATTCTTTGCATTGGTATTCACTGCAAAGGCTGGGAAGGAGATTCTCTCACCTGAGGCATTCTTTTTAGGCGACAAATCTGAGGCACTGCCCCAGATTGAGGTGTCAATAGAGGAGGTTTTGGAACAAACTGAATAATTAAACAGTAATAAGTCACCAAGACCAGATAGTATGCACCCAAGAGTTCTGAATGAACTCAGATATGAAATTGTAGAACTACTAACTGTGGTATGTAACCTATTGCTTACATCAGCCTCTGTATCAGATGATTGGAGGATAGCTAACGTAATGCTGGTTTTAAAAAAGGCTCCAGAGGTGATCCTGGCAATTACAGGCCGGTAAGTCTAACTTCAGTACCAGGCAAACTGGTTGAAACTATAGAAAAGAAGAAGATTATCAGACACATAGATGAACACAGAAGAGTCCACATGGGGAAGAGTCAACATGGCTTTTGTAAAGGGAAATCATACCTCACCAATCTATTAGAATTCATTGAGGGGGGTCATGTGGACAAGGATGATCCAGACAAGATAGTCTATTTGGACTTTCAGAAAGCCTTTAACAAGGTCCCTCACCAAAGGCTCTTAAGCAAAGTAAAGAGTCATGGGATAAGAGAGAAGGTCCGCTCATGGATCAGTGACTGGTTAAAAGACAGGAAACAAAGGATAGGAATAAATGGTCAGTTCTCAGAGTGGAGAGAGGTAAATAGCAGGGTCCCCCAAGGATCTGTACTGGGGACCAGGGCTGTTCAACATATTAATAAATGATCTGGAAAAAGGGGTAAACAGTGAAGTGGCAAAATTTGCAGACTATACAAAATTACTCAAGATAGTTAAGTCAAAAACTGACTGCGAAGAGTTACAAAGAGATCTCACAAAACTGGGTGACTGGGCAATAAAATGAAAATTCAGATGAAATTCAGTGTTGATAAATGCAACATAATGCACATTGGAAGAAATAATCCCAACTATTCAGACCACATGAGGGGGTCTAAATTAGCGGTTACCTGTCAAGAAAGATCTTGGCGTCATTGTGGATAGTTTTCTGAAAACATCTGCAGCAGCACTCAAAAAAAGCTAACAGAATGTTAGGAACCATTAGGAAAGGGATAGACAATAAGACAGTAAATATCACAGTGCCACTATATAAATTCCTGGACGCCCACACCTTGAATACAGCGTACAGTTCTGGTCACCCCATCTCAAAAGAGATATATTAGAATTAGAAAAGGTACAGAGAAGGACAATACAATTATTAGGGGGATGAAACAGCTTCCATATGAGAAGAGATTAAAAAGACTGGAACTGTTCAGCTTAGAAAAGAAACTACTAAAGGGGGATATGATAGAGGTCTAGAAAATCACAAATGGTGTGGAAAAAGTGACTAGAGAGGTGTTATTTACCCCTTTACATAACACAAGAACAACAGGTCAGCCAATGAAATTAACAGGCAGCAGGTTTAAAACAAACATAAGGAAGTACTACTTCACACAACGCACAGTCAACCTGTGGAACTCATTGCCAGGGGATACTATGGAGACCAAAAGTACAACTAGGTTCAACAAATAATTAGATAAATTCTGGGAGGATAGGTTCATCAATGGCTATTAGCAAGATGGCCAGGGATGTAATCCCATGATCTGGGTGTCCCTAAATCTCTGAGTGCCAGAAGCTGGGAGTGGATGACAGGGGATGGATCACTTGATAATTGCCCTGCTCTGTTCATTCCCTCTGAAGCATCTTGCACCAGCCATTGATGGAAGACTGCCTACTGACCCAGTATGGGCATTCTTATGTTCCTATTTGCAAAGGAAGGGGGAGGGGGGGGAAAAGGGAGGAAAGCACAATCTAAAAAATGCCCCAATTGACAGCACTTTAAGTCAAAATAGAAAAATTTGTTTCAGAATTTCTGTTCAAAAATTAAATTTTTAGCTTTTTATTTTCCAATCAGAAAAATCAAAGTTCTGTTCTAGAAAGAAAAGACAAAGTAAATTTAATCAGCTCTAATCATTACTCACCAGGCCTAAAATTCAAGCCATGCAAAACAGAGTCCTATAACAAGGACACTTCTCTGGATACAGAAGGGAACCCCCTTTCTCTCAGGAAGAATCTAGCAAAGGGAACCTATATAAAAACACCAGGGTGCGCGCAGTAGACATCCTCCAAGCCCCATTGTGTATAAATGCACTAGATATACCACCCGGTTGCCAATATTTTCTATTTCTCTCACTGCCTATTGATTCACCTTTATTTAAGGGTCATTGGTCAAAGCCACGTGCTACCCACATAAAATCAATTTTTAATATATTAGTCTCCGGCTGTTCAGACAATAAGTTTTCTTAGTTTCTAGCAACATATTGATAGATACTGCATAGCTTGCCAGAGGAAAGGGCAATATTTACTGTGGCCTTACTTTAATTAGCAGATGCTAAACAGAAAACAGAGTTATACAAAAAATGGCAGAGGGTGTTCTAAACCCTGAGGGTTATGTGGAAGGAGCAAGGGCTGGGGAACGAGACATCTCACCAAGCTCAGTCACCACTGGCCAGATTTGAAGCTACTCCAAAAACACTTTCTACAGAAAGCCTTCCGGCTCCTGGGATTCAGCCAAGCCCACACACAGTTGTACTCCCCCAAAAAGCACTTTAAGAATCTATATATCATTTAAATTATTAATGCATCTAACCCAAGAGCTTGCTGACAGGTACCGGACAGATACACAACTCTGCATTTCGGTTGATGCCAGGTATTCCCAAGGAAATTGAGGAACTTTTCTAACTGGTTTGTTTGAGAGAGTTTTCAGCACAGAAAGGTTCACGTGGGGTTATATCCATCTCTCCTCTCCAGCACAAAGTTAAAATGTGGACTGCACAGAGTACTTTTCCATCAGAAAGGTCAGTGTCATCTGTGTTTGACATTTAGAATATTGATCATCCATTAAGGCAATGAAAAATTTACCATGCAAAAAGAGAAAGGTCTGTACTAGTTTCTGATCAGGCAACCAACAGGCCACTTTAAAAAAAATAAAAAAATGTGCCATTTCTAGGAAGTGGAGTATTTCCTTCCATGTTCCCCCCTTCCGGCCCTGGAGAAGGAAGAGATGTTCTTCACATCCTTTTCTGAAGTCACCCCCAGTATTCCTTACTTTATAAATCCCATATCAGGACCCTGAGGGGAACCAGTCTTCCTGATTAGAGAAAACCCAGACAGGACTCCTCTGGGAGCCAGTCAGTGCAGTTTCTCAGTAGGCCACACTCCCCGAGTTGCCAACTTTCACGTGGTAAATAAGCACCTAGACTTTCACAATAAGCCAAAAATCAAGCAAATCCCATCTCAAAACAAGGCCAAAACAAGCCAATCCCTAAGAACCCCAACACTCTGTGACTAGATTCCCCCAGCATGCAGTCTGGGACTGTGGTGGGCCTGCTGTGTACCCCTGACTCTCTCCCCCCCTTGCCCGGCTGGGAGTCGATCAAAAAAAAAAAAAAAAGAACCAACAAGCCAAACAAGCAACAAGCCAAAAACTAGCCAACAAGCAACTCACAAGCCAATTAAGCCAAAAACATGCTCAATTTCTGCGTTTTTTTCGTGGGTTTGGCATGTCTGCACACTCCCCACTCAGTGGGCAAATGCTGCGGTCACAGCACTCCCAGCCCCTCGTTTTCTAGGGACATAGGGTACGTCTACACAGCAAAGAAAAACCCATGGCTGGCCTGTGCCGGCTGACTCGGGCTCATGGGGCTGTTTCATTGCTGTGTAGACTTCCAGGCTTGGGCCTGGGCTCTAGAACTATGCAAGGTGGGAGGCTCCCAGAGCCCGGGCTCCAGCCTGAGCCCAGATTTCTACACATCAATAAAACAACTCCTCAGCCCGAGTCAGCCGGCACGGGCCAGCCACGGGTCTCTCTTTGCTTTGTAGACATCCCCCAAAAGTCCAGGACTGAGAATCAAAACAGGTTTCCAGAAGTCATTTTCAAATTACAGGTTTCAGAGTAGAAGACACTCTCTAGGTCATCACGCTAGACTAGATCACGTATTGCTTAACAGGCCATGTTCCCACTGCTTTAAAAACAAAAAAGTGCGTGTTTTTATACCTTGGGGTAAGTAACATGCATGAGCATGCCTGAGATATCAACACAGAGTGGATCAGGCACTTTAAAGTTTTTCTGTGAGATAAATAGCCTTATACCTCCTCCAGGGGTTGACTTTGGCAAATTTACTTCATGAGAAAACTAAAGTGCCCAGTGTTTGCTGTGTTTTTATCTCAGGATAGTGTCCATGTGTTATTTATCCCAGAGGCAGAAAACGCACCTTACCAGTGAAGCCAAGGCCTCAGTGAGTTAGGATTCAAATTCCCACTTGGTCCTTAGGCACCTTTGAAAACATTAAGCATAGAGCACATACAGCCCTAGATTTATAACAGCTTTGAAGAGCTGTCACTTGTTGAGCGTACACCACATAACATTTACTCGTAAACATTCCAACCAAGGAAACTGCTAAGTACTTAACACTCATTGTGCTATTACAAATGTACATGGGCGCTGTTCCTAATTAGTCAACGCAAGGAGATAATGAAGACAACATGTATTTGCAGAAATGTTCCAGTAATGGTCTCTTTTCATGTTAACTCGGAAGACTTAAGTTCATGTTGCTGTATGAAAGCTTCCATTTCATGAACCGTACAGGTAGTAATGTCTGCAAACTACAGCCAAATAAAAGGAAGTCTCCCCCCATCATAAACATGGCTAAGTAAGGGAACAAGCACGCTTTACAGGAATCTCATCCAGTCACATCTACATTTGCTAGAGCCAGACAGCCAAACTTAAGGGCCAAATTTGCACACTTAACTGAGGTCATAATAGGGTCTGAACATTAACTTTTTACCATGATTATGTATGCTAGGATAATTAACTATCTTCCACTTCGGTTTTCCGCTTGCAGTACAGGATATAATTTAAACTTCAACAACCTATTGAGAGGTATTTCTAGATTCACTATCATTGTGGTGTCTTCCTTTGGAGTCTTCAACCAGGAGGAGGTTGTGACGGGTATGCAAGGCTATCAGGGGTGCTCATGAAATTACCTGTGTCTTGAGGCTGCAAAATCTGTTAAAGTATCTGAATCCAAGGCAACCCAAATTTTCCCAATTCACTGTATTAGCTATTTAAGAGGATTTTCCAAATACCAAAATAATTGAGAACATTTAGTGTTGTGCATTTAATTAAAACATTGTGTGTGTGCGTGAAGGGAAGTTTGGCACATGTGAAAGTCTGAAACTAGGTTCAGATGAAGTTTGTGAAAGACCTAGATCAGCTTCATTTCATACAGAACCTTTCACACATGGGATGCTTCACAATCCAACCTTGAAAATTCCTTTTGCTCACATTAAAGTATTTGGAGCTAATGAAGTTAGTTCAAAAAGATTTAATACATAGGCACATCTGATTCCTAAGCTTCATTACAATTCAGCAGCAAAGAACATCACTTTTTTGTAATCATAGAATATCAGGGTTGGAAGAGGCCTCAGGAGGTCATCTAGTCCAACCCCCAAATGTACACGTTTAAGTTAAACACCATCAAGCCATGGAAAGTTTCGGAAAAATCTACATGCACAATTCCATGTCAATTCATAATGCTGTGAAAAGATAGGATATATAGAGCTGGAAGAACTTTTTGGCCCACACTTTGTTTGGTGGAAAATGGCAATTCAGCAACAGTAAAACATTGTGAATTTGTTTCAGTTTTGCTGAATTGTTCATTTAGAAAAATAACCAAAAAACTGAGATGTTTTGTTTTGACATTTACTAACAAAATGTTATAAATTTTTGGTTTGAAACAACTTTTGAGATTTTCTTTCTGAATTTAAAATAAAATAAAATTAAAAAATGCTCAAAATCTAAATGAAACATTTTGTTCAACCCAGAGTGTTTTAACCGTGATTCACCAGAAATTAAAAAAAAAAAAATAATTTCCAGTCAGACCTGAAAACTTTTTTTTAAACTTTTCAAAGTTGCCAATGATCTGAAAAATCAGCTAGTTATTCACTCAGCTCTGTTGATATAGCGAGGGCACATATCTACATATCCAGCCTTAACTTGACATTTTCTAGACTTTCTGCTTTTAAGGTCACACCTTCACTCTAATTTAGTAATTTCTCTTTTGTTAAAAAGGAATAGTAAACTGACCTGGTCAGTTAAGCAGTTATCTTCACTAATGTCAGTTAAAGTTTCCAGATATCTACTCATCTATTTTTATGATAAAAAGGCCTGCTAGAGATCAGAGCCACTTTACGCTAACGTTAAAGACACGAGAGTCCATTAGCTGGCAATCAGGCAGTTATAATTTATAGCCTATATGCCGTATCAGGGGCTTGTTGAGACATGATCATGCTGCGACCTTGGGTAACATAAGAGCTGCCATACTGGGTCAGACCATCGGTCCATCTAACCCAGTATCCTGTCTCCAACAGTTTCAGGGAGAGTATATAGATAGGGCAATTTTGGAGAGATCCACCCCTATCTTCCACTCCCGGCTTCTGGCAGTCAGAGGTTTAGAGTTGCATCCCTAACCACCTGGTCTAATAGCCATTAATGGACCTGTCCTCCATGAACTTATCTAATTCTTTTTCCAACCCAGTTATACTTTTGGCCATCACAACATCCCATGGCAATGAGTTCCACAGGTTAGTTGTGTGTGGTGTGAAAAACTATTTTGTCTTGTATTAAACCTTCTGCTTTAATTTCATTGGGTGACCCCCTAGCTTTTGCATTGTGTGAAAGGTTAAACAACACTTTTCTAGTCACTTTTTTCCACACCATTCATGATTTTATAGACCTCTAGCATATCCCCTGGCTTAGTCATCCCTTTTTTCTAAGTTGCACAGCCCTAACTTTTTTAGTCTCTTCTCATATGTAAGCCATTCCAAACCCTTGATAATCTTTGTTGCCCTTCTCGAACCTTTTCCAGTTCCACCAGACCCTTTTTGAGATGGGGCAACCAGAAATGGACACAGTATTCACGGTGTGGGGACACCATGGGTTTATAGAGGGGCATTATGATATTTTCTGTCAAGACCAATTTTCAAAAGAGACGTAAGCTCCTAAAGGCCAGATTTTCAAAGGTATTTGGGTCCCTAAAGGTGTAGACAGGCACTTTGAAAACCCCATGTGGCTCCTAAGTAGTTTAGGCACTTTATCAATGGGAGTTAGGCACCTTAGAAAATCCCACTAGATGTTTATTTTGCATCTTTAGGCCTCTTAGTACTTTTAAAGGGGGCAATCTTTTAAAGTCTGGCCCATAGGAGCCTAAGTCTCAGTGAAACTCAAGGGGACTTAGGAGTGTTTAAGTCTTTTTTGAAAATAGCATTGAGGTGTTTTTGAAAAAGTTGACTCACCTTTACAAGGCTACAATGATTCCATGATATGGCTATGGCACGGGTGGTTGATCCTACCTACGGAGATGGGGCCCAGAGTATAACAGGGTATGCTTAAGGCACATACAACACAATCACCACTTATGGATCAGGGATTTGCTTGTCTAAATCATGTACATGAAGTTAGGGACAGATCTGTCTAAGACCTTGAGCCCTGACCTTTTAAACAGGAGACAGACACAGACAAGCCTCATTCTCCCCCCAACCCAAAACATGCCCCAATCTGCCCATCCACCCCTCAGGCAAAGTCAGGGGAGAAGCGATGGCTCGAGTCACATAGGTACAAGGATGGTCATGGGACATGGGTTCTTAGCTGTGCATCAGGTAGTTTGTTATTTGAGACATTGTACCAAGTTTGATCACCAAGTTCTCTTTCTACTTTGTTTTTAATTCTGATTCAAGAAAACGTCACAATAAAGGAAGGTTGCACAGCCACAGAATTGTAATGCAGAGAAGTAGGAAATAGCGAAGAAGGGACACAGTATGTTTTCATTCCTATTCATTTATAAAGGCAGGTGGCTTTCCCTCTCTCATGTGTCTCAGATCTCAGCTCAGACATTCTGCTCTAAGTGCACAGGTCTCTCATTCACTCAACAAGAAGCCTGTCCAGAGAGGGAAAGCAACATATTTAAATTAAAATTCACTGTGTGGATCTGAGAGAACGTTGTCCTTTTTCCAGGCTGAGTCAATTCCTTGCATTCACTGATTGTTACCACACTAAAACCCTAGATAAAACCTGTGGCTTTTGGATTAAGTAACAGGAAATAGGCATATTTTCAGCCCAAGGAGTTACACACACAGATGTCGATTGTAAGTTTAACTGGCGTATTGGATGCAGAAAGTTCATGGCCTTGAGTTAAGGAATAGCCTAAGAATCATCAGAAAGGGAATGAAAAAAATCCGCCATAATCCACTCTGGCCAGTGGCATGTATGTTTTGGCCCAATTATTTCGGAGTAGTGCACTACACAGCCTTAGGAGTCTGTTCCAGAGAGCTGCTGAGCACCAACAAATGGCACTGGTGCCCAGGGGAGCTCCTGATGCTCAGAACCTCTTAGGATCAGGCCTTAACTGTACCCCTTGATAAATGTTATTCACAGGGAAGTTTTACATTAGATGAATCACTCCGATCAACAGGGGACTCAAGCAAAAGCTTGCAAGCTATTAAAGAACAGTTGAAGTTGGATCAGCCTACCCAAGAGCTATCAGCAGAGAGCAATCACTCTAATCCCACTGCCTTATTATATTCAGACTGACAGCTTTTAAACGACTACTTTTTGTTGTAATTACACATTACCACCTACCCTCCTTTAAAGAGCAAAGTCGTTCTAACAAATAACTTTCATGCTTTAAACCATTAGCAAATGGAACCACTTATGTACAGTACATTTTATCTGACTCATATGCATCTAATTAAGCTGCATATTGATCTGTCCGGAAAGTAACCGGACTGATAGCAGTAAGTAATGGAACACTTATGCATGTTCTCAACTTTAAAAGTGTACATGCCTGACATGGGCTCTCATTACAATTGACTTGCTCCTTTAGTATTTTTGCAAAGATTTGTAGCTCTCCTTTATAATTTTAATATAGTCCCCCTGCCAGCAACACTTTGGTCTTGCAAAGCTTCCAACCCCAGGTGGTAAGGTTACATTACATTGGTTTAAAGTGGTAAGTAGGATGGAGTAGGTGGACATACAGATAAGAATCAGAGGACTGCTTGTTAAACTCCCCAACGTCTCCCCAAATCAATCCATTAAGTCTAAGAATGCAGCAAAGTTGGTGCTCTCCACTGGAGGATTTTAGTATGATCGGCATTCACCAGAAACAAAAAGGACAGCCTTTAAAAATAGTCATAATCAAGCATCATTTTTAAAAACTGTGAAGTTGCTGCCCATTCAGTTCTGGATTCAAACATTCAAAACTTGAAGGCTCTTAATTATAGGAGTCTTTTGCAGGATGAGAATCACTGCCCCAGCGTCTGTGAAGAGCTCTATCTACATAAAACACTTTGTGGCCCTTTGCATAAAGGGCAATACGTGGTTAAAAAAGTTGGTTTGCATAAATTAAACATGTTGATTTTCATGGCTTACTGAGCACATTTCCAGCCATGTGACTGGAGTGCTTTTCTCTTTGATGAGCAGCTCAAGGCAGAATGCAAACTGCAAAGAAAACAAATCCATTATCAGGTCATTGCCCTCTTAAAAAAATTATGGCTGGGTTTATTACACATACCGCTCTCATCAATACTGACAATAAAGAGTTATATACCTGGTATGGACAGTCCTTGAGAGATTGGTGTGGGGAGAGGGACTAATGGCCATTAAGAGATATGTATTGTAGTTACATATTTGCCTCTTCAAAAACCCGCTAGGATTTATGATTCAGACAAAACAGCATGCCTCATTACAAAATAATCTGTCTATAATGGGAAGTCAAGGTTTCCATTAAAATTATACACAGCTATAAAAAAAAAAAAGAACAGTTCAGATTAATCAATAGTTTATAATTCCTGGTAACATCTACAGTCATAGAGAAAGTATTGATCAATGGAAGAACTGAAGAGTTTAAGAACCATCGCTCTTAAGGTACTGGCTCAATGGAGTCCAGCTGTGGGGGAACATTCCACTTTCAGACCCCAATTGCTCATGGAAATGCTGAAAGCCAGAACACCCTTTCAGGCCGGATTTGATTGAGTCACTGTCTTCAGGTCTGGGCTGCTTAGATTCCAACCGATTTTTCCATCTCAGGATCTTGAGATTAATTAAAACTGAAACCTGTGTGAACAGATGGGAGAAGAGAGGGCTCGATTACCTCCTCGCACTGAATGACCCACAACAGGGGGTTCTGGGAGAGGAAGTCTGATGATCCTGACGTTGCCCAGTGAGGGCTTGACCCACCCCATAGAAGAAGACGCAGGGGCTAACGCTCCAATAGTGAAACAATGGGAGGTCAGGGCCATCCAGGCTTTGAATTCCAGCAGAACCCCCTCAGCTTCAGTGCCCCAGTGCCAGAGACTCCCCCTGGTGAAACCTGTCCCTGGGGTGGGGCCATTCATGAAAGAGGTAACAGGCCTCAGGGGATTCTGCCCAGGACTGGAGGAGGGACAATCTACATCCACATCCCTCCCCAGCGTGGTCCTGCAGCAATGGGGCAGGAGAAGATGCATGAAGCACAGATTCCTCCAAGCATAGATCTAGGGAGCAGGATCAGACATAAAGAAAACAGTGATTTGCCTAAAGTCCCTTAGGAAATCTATTTAAAAGAGAACCCAAGTCTTTTCACTCCCCATTCTTTAGTCACAAGATCATCTTTCCTCCCGCTATACTGTTTTTATTTAGTAGCGACTCAGATCCAAACCTTGAGCACAAAAAACACCACCCTTACAGAGATTGCAGTAGGGCCAAGAAGAGAAAAAAAATATTTTGATTCCCAGACTGGTCTAGAAAACAGAAGTGGTGACCATAACTAAAGTCTGTGGTAGGCAAGTACACTGCTGCTTCTGATAACAGTACTAGACAATATTTAGCTGGTTGTAGCATGTGAGTAATGAATTGGCTTTAATGGAGACATTTCGTATTATCCCAAGCATCCTCCACAATGGCCATCCTCTTAAACGGAACGGAGAGAAGGGAGCAAGACAGAGGTGCAGGAGGCAGATCAGGGCAGCGGGAAGGACTGAAGTTTTAATGCCCTATTTGTCAGAATGCAAGACAGGATAATGTAATGGTGTGACACATTGCGAGACCTTTGCTCTTTACATAAGAAAACAATATGCAGAAACTGCCCAAGCACACTAGGGTCACACGTAACCTTGTGTACTAAATATGCACAAACATGTCAGGCCTAGCGACAGATACATACACACCACTGCTCTGATCTGTTTTTTGGAAGCCACCAGAAACCAAACACAGTGAGCACCACTAGAAGGCTCACGAAGTATTTAAAAGACTACTCCCCTGTTCCAATACACTACAATTTAGTCAGAATTGAAGTTTCCATATTTTAAGAGTTGGCTTTACTCTCTCCCGCTGAAGTCTTGTTTCCATGTCAATGATCAGTTTTCCTTCCTCAACACTAGGGGAAATCTACTCTTCTGCAGGAAGTCATATAGATTCATTAGGTGAGAAAGTGCTATTTTATATACAGTCATCACTGGTACATTGCTCACTGTATAAATTTAGAGCTAGACAAGTTACCTTTTTCTCCAAATGGATTTTTTGCAAGAGGAGACTGTCTGGAGTGCATTTTGGACGGAATGACTAAGACTCTGGCATGCTCGTTTTCATATCACAAAGTCAGACACATCTGAAAGAAAGTTTTAAGTCTGACAATTTTTTGGATTCCTCTGAATTGGATGAGAAGAGAGACTTTGTGCTAAATTTTTAGTGTCCTCATAATCGTATATTATATATAAAATCTCAAGATATTTTTTTCATACAAAAAATGATCCCAAGGAAGACCACACCCAAAAAAAGAAGTCACTGCATCCAGCCAAGCTGAAAAGCTGGAGATCAAACACAATTCCTTGGCTTTTTAACATGGAACCAGCGTTTATTGACCTGGTACCACTGGCCTAGTGGCACGCCAGGCGCCTCATTATTTTATTTCAGTTTAGAGAGGTTATGAAATCAAGAGGGAAATCGAAACACTCACAAACTCTGAGGAAGCCAGGGCCTAATCCGTTTTGCAGATGGCACTCTGTATTCCCTGGCTACTGTCTGTGGAAGACTGTAAATGTTCACTTCCGTTCACAAGAGTAGAAGCTATAAGATTTTGTCGTTACAAACACAGCATTGCCAGTGCTTGGGACTTTATCCCAACTCACAATATTGGCTATTTCACTTGGAGCCCCAGCTTCTTAAGCCAGTTACATGAAAATCTCAGTGGTCATTTAAAAGAAAAGGTAAATTTCTAGCTTTCATGATTGTGGGGAAAAGCTTGAAAACATGACCCAACTGCACTCTGAAGACTCAACAACCAGAAGGCAAATGTAAAGGATGTTCTCAGACTTGTGAGGGCAGGGGCGATCACCAAGTTGCATGCAGTAGCCTCCATTCCCTGCGCTCCTTAAGTCTCGCAGTACACCACGCAGGTACCTTCAGCATGTTTTGCATTCTGCAATTAACTTCACCAGTGAAGTGGGGAAGAGCAACTGGAGTGGTTTAAAAAAGGGCAGTTTGAAAGACCATGAGACAAAGAACTAGAGTATCCAGCATGGGAATTGACAGAGATTTGGGTGAGTGTATGGAGAAAAATTAATCTCCTGGGAAAGAAGCCAAGTATCAGAGGGGTAGCCGTGTTAGTCTGTATCCGCAAAAACAACAAGGAGTCCGGTGGCACCTTAAAGACTAGCAGATTTATTTGGGCATAAGCTTTCATGGGTAAAAAACCCACTTCTTGATGTTTTTTTACCCACGAAAGCTTATGCCCAAATAAATCTGTTAGTCTTTAAGGTGCCACCGGACTCCTCGTTGTTTTTATGGGAAAGAAGGGTATTTTCCTGTTCTTCCCTGGGGTTTAATCCCCATTTAAAGCTGGCGTGGGATAAAAAAAATCAAGTCATGTTTCATATAAAAGCTGATTTTATTAAACTGAATCTAAGCCCTGGCTGAGACAATGGCTTTGTACACCATACAGAGCACAGAACCGCAGCCTGCCAAAAGCCACTGGAGCGCAATCTTTGTCACAGGCAGACTGAACAAAACCCTTCCCCTCCTGCTTGTATCAGACCACATTCAAACCTAAAGCAAGTCAGTAGTCTTGTCCTCATGCCAAGTGGGCATGGACCTTGTCAGCTTCACTGCTTGCCATGGACTGGAACTGCATTCAAAACAAATCATGAAAAGCCACTTCTGGCTGACTTTGTTCTATGTTTATATTATAAGCTGATCAAAAAAGCTTTGGGGAGGCAAAAATTTAACTTGGCTTGACGCAACCAGCAGACCATTCCAGACGGATTATTTCACAACCATCGTGTCAGCACCGGAGCAGTATGGAGAGGCTGCTGCTGGAGAAAGCTTGTGCAAACCAATTTGCTTATCTGCATAAAATTCAGTATTCAGAGCAGCAATTTAATACAGCCAAGCAGCTAAGTAAGTGCTGGAGAAAGGTCAGGCATGGAACCCAGAAGAAAACTACCGCAGGGGCAGATGAGGCTTTGCCTATATAGACATAATAAATAGGATGCTATACAAGAGGCTCATGTCAAATAAGTAGCAGAAAGTAACTTGGCATGATTCCAATGCAGTCAATACAACTATGCCAGTTCACATCCACTGCTGATCTGCCCTGGGGAACTAGAGGTAAGGGAAGGGAAGACCTCTTTAGTAAAGTTGACGATTGCCATTTTCACCAGCTGTGGATGTTCCCAGACTTGAGCTAGGCATTGACAACAGGCATAGCCCAGTGCCTGATAGCGACATGGTCTCCCTGAGGAGATGAGCTGCCCTTTGACTAGGACATTTGTGGGACAGCCACTTGCATAACAAAACATTCAAGCCCATGTAATTAGCAAGGCTGCCACTTTTCAACCTACTAATTTGAGAGGGCTGGCTCTAAGGGAACAGGGCTCCGGGCTTCTGTTGGTTCCTCACAATTGCACAATCATTTAAATACACTTTGGGGGTCTAACTTGGTCATTCTCAAGAAATTAAGAGATGCAGATACTGAATTGCATCAGATACGGCTTTATTCTGAAGTCAGACCTGAGACCAGTCTGTAAAGGACGGCCTGGCAGATCTCTTCTTGGCATTTAAAAGGTAACAGGTGGCAGGGCTTGAGAAGCTTACCGAACACCTATTATACCCCCTGCCATTTAGAGGAATAAAACAGATGTGCATTGTAATTAACAGTAACATCAGCCATCTTTCCATCTTTAAAAGTGCAGTTTACTGTGGCCCTGATTCACCCAAGTGACAAACCTAGGGTTGCCACCTGTCCGGTTTTCACCCGGATAGTCCAGGTTTCAGCTTGCGTGTCCGGGTGCCGTTCGACAAGTCCTGGTGTGCATTGTTTTTATCGGAGGGAGAAGAGGCAGCGCAGGGGTGGGGTCTTGGGTGGGAAGAGAGGGTCCAGTTACCAGCCATTAGAAAGATGGCAACCCCAGAACGAGACCTGTAGGTTCCAATGGAATGACTTGCATACTTGAAGTTATGCTCATGCTTCCATACCGTGCTGAAAAGATGGCATGTGTCTCTTGTTATAACCTCCACCCTTCACTTCTCTTTCTTTCATCAGAGGAGCGCACATCTTCTCCCTCCCCACCTTTTCCCTGTTGTACTCTTCTTTCCCCACACTATGTGCTCTCTCTGTCCCCCCACCCAACCCCTTCAACCCAAAGTCTCTCTTTTTCCAATTTACATTTTTACAAGCAAGCGCCATGTATAAAGGAGTTGGGGGGAACGGGTGAGAGAGATGGTGTGTCAGACAGGTTTACACAGAGCACTTAGTCTTAGATTTTTATGGTTCGTTATTATCCAGGGGATGACATATTGCGACGCCAGTGCCTTGGTACATGAGTCAGAGCAGAGGCTCTCAGACTCAGAGCAGCCCTCACCAGGAGGGAAGTCTAGCAGAGTCATAGGAAAATGACAGGTCGTTAGGCTCTCTCCCGGGACTCTCGGCAGGGCTAAGGCGCACACATTCATGCCCAGACAACCCAGTTTAAACACCAACACATCCAAGTAAGAGCTCAGTCCAAGACATCACAAACCAGCTCTTGCGCTCAGTCTCAGAAATGATTCTCCAGCCGTCACAGGGAGCCAGCCAGACTTTTCTGAGCTTCTTGTCCAGGTTCTCCATTGCAGATCTGCATTTGTGCTTCAACCTTATAAACTATAACAGAAGTGTTGGGGAAGAGAATCTGGCCGGATAGTTCTTGCAATGACACAGACTAGACTAAAAACACCCTCTAGAGTAGGGTATGGATGCACCTCTTCGTGGCATTGCACTTAGGGCCAGTCCTGCAGTCACCGTGCAGCCAAAGCGGCATTGATCTGCCTGCAGAGCGCTGCAAGTTCAAGGCCGGTCGTTGAATAACAGTTTTCTCAATGTTCCTGAACATGGAGACATCACAATTTGCAGCTGCCTCCTGCCTTGTTTAAACCACTCTCCTCACAGCCCTTCATGCAAGCAGCATGCAGTGGAATAATCTCATTTACAAAGCACATATAAGATCTGTCACATGACACCAGTCTGCCCTTACCCGACCCTGAATGCTTCACCCGACTTGCTCCCCATTTCTGTCGGTATTTGCAAGCCGCTTCCGACTGCGAGCCCGCAGGTCTTCCTCTCTCAGTCCCGCACAAGCGATGATCCCTCGCTTGCGCAAACAAACCCCAGGCTCATGCGCCGCCCAGGAGTGATGCAGTGTCAGTCAAGAGGCTGAGAAGAAGGGGAGAACCAATGGCATGGTGGGGTTGAATGCTTTGCCCCAGCAAGGGGCAATAGGACAGAAAACCTTTTGAGGAACTGCGGGGCCGGGGAAGGGAAGAGGACAGGGTCTTCTCCTGGACCCACAGGAGGTGAAGAATCGAACCAGCACAGTTTGGGCGTCATCTTTCTGCCACAGTTTAAAGGTTTCCAAGAATGGAATTGGTGGGTGGGCAGGGGAGCCTCCTTCCTTCCCTAGCTGATGGAAGAGACGGAGATAGACCTTGGTTTGCAGAATGCAGGGGTCTAGCCACCCTTCACCTGCATGCCCACCAATAGCCAACTCTTGCTGTCGTACCGACAGGCTCGTGTGCTGTGGTCATGGAGGTGTGGGTGCCCCTCGATCTGGGAGAAGGGGTTTCCTTTTTCCAGAGCTGGCCAGCTACTCACTCTCCCCTCCTTTCACTTTGACCTCTGCCAGGAAGTGGCTCCTGTGACCAGAGGCAGGGTCCTCCCCTTTTGGGAGTAGGGTTATAGGGGTGCACACAGCTGTGTGGTACAGGAACGGGCAAGGTGCCCATCCCTTAAGAGTAAACGGACCTCTGAGGTTTGAGTGTCTACTGCTCCCTGGGCTTCTAATCCCTTGCAAGGGAGAGGAGGAACCAGAGCCACAACAATGCAGGGTTCCCAACCAGCCCTGGCTACCAGTGCCAATAGCAGGCAGCCGCTGACTAGGCCTGTCCCCAGTAGAGAGGGAGTGTCCAGGTGCAGGGATTCATGAGATGAGAGAAGGCCTGGCTGAGCTAGTCCGTGCTGCTCAGCAGACGAAGACCAGCTCCTCAGCCCACCAGGGGCTGCCGACAGCCACCGTTCAGGCACGTGACTTGTCCTGGAGACTTCGATTTTGCCACTAATAAAAAAAGTTGTCTTTTTCTTTAAAAATAGTCTTCATGGACAGGAGAGGTGGTAACAGGCCGCTTCACCTTGAATAGCCCTTTGAAACGTGTTAACGATAGGCGCCGACTCCGTGGGTGCTCCAGGCTCAAGCACCCACTAAAAATAATACAAAAATAATAATGGGGGGTGCTCCACCCTGAGGCCCTGCCACTGCTCAGCCTCTCTCTCCCCCCCCCCCGAGGCCTCACCTGTGCTCCGCCCCGAGGCCCCACCCCCTCTCCACCTTGTCCCCAAGGCCTTGCCCACTGCTCACACCGAGGGGGGGGGGGGCACGGAGAGGAGCACCCACCAGCAAAAAGAAAAGTCAGTGCCTGTGGTTAACCACTTATGTTAAACAATCTGTTCCACCTTGTATTGAGCTGTGATGCTCGGAGTGCCTTTCCCAGCCCTGAAGAAGAGCTCCGTGAAGCTCAAAAGTTTGTCTCTCTCCCCAACAGAAGCTGGCCCAATAAAAGATATCACCTCACCCACCTTGTCTCTCTAATATCCTGGGACCGACACAGCTACCACAACACCGCATACAGGCAAAACCCACAGTCAGCCAGCCCAGTGCCTGAGGAACACTCTTCAGTGCCACCCAGGAGACCAGGGCTTGATTTCCAGTTGTAGGCTTGCTTTGTGCCCGTGCTCAGTCCTTCCGATGGGGCCTCCCCTCACCCATCAGAAACCCCTGGAGCGACAAAGGCAGGGGACCTCCGCTGATGGAGGTGTCATGGGGCTGCAAGGGGAGGAAGCGCCAAAGGACGTGGAGGATGTAAAGGAGAAATGCAGGGAAGGAGGTGCAGGAGCATTCCTCTCCCCACCACATGGCCCCCGAGCTGCTGCTGCACAATGTGTCTGCTTCCTGCGGTTCATCCTGCGTTACTAATGACTGACAGTAAATGCTTTCAATCCCGCTGACAGCTCGGAAGGAGCTTTTAAATGTAAGTGTGATCATTACCACCTTTTCTAAAAGCGAAGATGGAGAGACACGTTGCTACCTAAAGACGAGATACTCCCCACATCAGACACAGTCTTTTTTCCCCCCTGCTTCATATAATCATATTGTCAAACAGACTGACTGTACAGTGTAACGTTCATGGAGGAGACCAGGACAGCTACTGTGCCATAAACTTTGTACTGGTGGAGGCTAACATACAGATGGACAGACACAGCACCAGTCTAAAGGAAGAGGGAAGCTCCCCCTGGACCCCCAAATCAATAGCCAGCTACTCACAAGCCAGAAAACCTAGGCCAACCTATTTTCTATGAAGGCAACGAGTTATTGCTGCCAAACTGAGTTTGCCAGCCCCTATTCCATTCCATTTGTCCATTTGCCCAGGAAATACTATTCAGCAGGGCTGGCATGAAAACATTTCTGTTTTTGTGAAAAATGTTGATGCTTCAGCATTTGTTCTCATTCTGATGTGCAACAACAACAGAGAAATTTTTCCCATGAAAAGGAGAAAGAGACCCACCCCAGGACAGCCAATCGCCTGGCAGCATGGGACTCACCGGGGATGAGACCCCCAGGCTCCGAATCAGGCAGAGCACAGACGTGAACCTTGGTCTCCCACAGGCCGAGTGCCTCCTTCATGTACCTCCTGGGCCTGAGAAAGTTGTGTCAAAACAGAACGTTCCCGCAAAAAGTTTTGGTTTTGATAAATTCCCAAGTCAGCTTCAGTGTTTATTTCTACAAAGCTTGTGCTCTTTTGATTTTGATTTAGTTGGGGTTGGTCCTGTTTTGAGCAGGGGGTTGGACTAGATGACCTCCTGAGGTCCCTTCCAACCCTGATCTTCTATGATTCCATGATTCTTTGGGGGTTGGTGGGAGCGGGTAAATCGCTGTTGCCTGCTGCACCTCATTTGTGTCCTGCACATTTTGAAAAGCTCTAGGAGAGGCTAGCTGCACAACATTCATGCTTTGTTTTAACTTCTCTGTACTACACCCTCCATTTGTAGTGTCAATTCTAGGGGAGACGGATTAGAAGTTTAATAGTATTATTGCTCCTTTCATGTAATGTGAAGAGAAACACTTCGGGCTGGCAGTGGAGGGCACTGAGCAAGGCAAAAAGGTTCTCAAGAATCTGTCACAGTGACACTTCTGCCCCCATTCTCCTCTGAGTGCCCTTCTGGCTACAGCACAACACTCAGTGCTTCGAAAATCCCAGCCTTAGGTATTGTCACCCGCTGGCCGCAAACGCGCTGGAGTTCAGAAGCATCCACCAAACTGCTTCAGTCCAAGTCTAGCCCAACAGCACAGGTCTCGGGGCTCCTTGCCCTTATCTGTCTGGGAGTGGAATCTTGCAATGCTTCCATTCTCAGACCGGGTACGCTGCGCCGTGTGTATCCACTACTTATCACCCTGCAGGCCAAGCTAGGGTTTGGGCATCTGTTCTTCCTCCCTTCGGAAACCTGTGACCAGTGACACAGTGACCAATAGCCTCCTTAAAGCAAAGTGTTTCTATTTAGCAGTTGGAAAATAGCACAGGGGGAGCAGGAACGAAAGGGATTTTAGCACAGCCTATGCACAGTATTAGTCTCATCTATTCTTATTCTTCACTACCAGCTACGTTAGATGGACTTTCCCCTTCAGTGCCAGGAACAGAACAGAACCAACTCGCATTCTCTGAGCAATGCTGAGATTTTCGTGTGTGCGCCGTCTGGTCCTCTGATGCCCCCGCTTCAAATGGGCTTGGGTACCGCCCACAACCCCAGACTAGAGCCACTAAGGCTACTAGCTCTGACATTGCTTTTTAGTGACCTTGAAGTTTAAGCTGCTGGGGACTATTAAAAGGTCCATCTTGCCGCTGGCTCTGCTATCTCAGCGTTTCAGTTTGGGTCTCAGGAGTTTTGGACCAGTCGGGAGGGTAAGCGTGAAACTAAAATAAGGAAATGTTGGGCCATGCAGTATAAAAAAAGTCTCTTTTACCTACAGTATCGCCTAGCTTACATTTCCAGCATATCCAAAATAACCTGCAACCTTTGGTATAAAGCAGATAGACACCTGCAGGGTGGATTTGATTTAAATAAATTGATTTAAATCAGGATTTAAATCACTAGTCAGGAAGACTCGATTCAATCATGGATTTATACATAAAAGTGCATTCTGGAATATGCTGCTCAATCAGTTTCACTTTTGTTTCTACTGCCTGTTCCTCCCTTCTCACATTTATCTCCAGACTTCTTCTCCTTGTCCAGATCTATTCCGCCCCCAACAATCTTCTGTTGATTGAACTTTTTGAAACTTTGCACTTTTAGAGAGAGATAAGGGATTGACTCTGTGTACACAAATTTGCAGAGGGACAATAGAGTTGAGGTCTGTTATTTCTCACCTCTACATATTATTTATTTATTTATTTAAAAACATTTTTGCTGTTAACAAGCATGTTATCACTGGAGACACAAATCCACAGTTTGAGAACTGCAAAACTAAGCATCTCTGATGGTATCTTCTAGACTGAGCACTGAGTCCATTGGGTAGATAGAAAGATTAACCTAAATAATCTATACAGAAGCCCCTGGAACCCCATAAAATTGGGTCCCTAATCCATGAACTATTGGAACTCATTTAAAAAACTTTTCTTAAACATTAAACGAATATATTGTCTCATACTATAGAATTAGAATTTATAATCCCTATTCCATGATGAGATATAATGTATCTTCATTAAAACCATCTTTAGATTATTTTTTGAGGGGGAAAAAATCCGATATTTTTTTTTTAAATCGTTGATTTTTATCCACCCTGGACACCAGCCTACAGGCTTTCATGGCAAATTCAGCAACAGGAGGCAACTGAAGCTTTCAGTGAAAGTGCTGTCACATCAGCACTCCAGTTTGGGGGGTTAATTTTACTTTGAGAGCTATGGTAAATATTTAATAGTATCAGTTTGGACCAACCGTGGCTTAGACAGCCAGCTTTGTCAGAACCGGAGTCCTGACCTGCCATATCCCTGCCAGTTTAGCCCATGGTGTTCTAGGGCTCAAGGACATTGTATGGTGTCTTTGAGAATTAACCTCCCCCACACACACACATACACACACACCCTCCACAGAAACAAGATGCACCCCCAACTCATTTTCCCTACTTGCGGGCAAATAATCAGGATTTCATCCATGCTCTCTAGAGGAGGAAGGAAACTAAAATGCAAAATCACTGCACCATCTAGCGTCCCGCTCCACACTACATGTACCCCAACATCTAGCCTCTTACAAACAGCACAAGCCAAGTTAGCTGTTCTACTGTTTTACCCCTTTCTTATTATTTATAGACAAGGCTGATGGCACAAACAGCTGAAGCTGGGCACTGCAGCTCACTGAATACTTTTAACTCACAATGCACCAACAGGAAACACCTTTTGAATTGCTAAAGCCAAAATGCCCTAAAAAACCCCTAAGAATGAGAGCATTTAGTGTTTCATGGGAAGAGAGGCTAGCTTGCAACTGGTGTCAACTTTCCACCTATATTGTCTGAAGGAAAATCAGAGAGATGCAGGACTCAAAACAAAGACAACATTGACTTACCCTCTCCACCCATCTTTGCCCTCAGATCTCAGAGACTTTCCCCTGGAACCACCATATTTTTAATCAAAGTAGCTAGTGAGCAGATTTTTTTTTAATTGGCGTAGAGGTCATGACGGCCTTTGTTATATGGCATAATTCTCCTGCCACCACTCTCTCCCCCCCAATCTGCTTCACTGGACTACTTTGGTATCTCCCAGGGCATCCCATCTCCTACTCTGGAAAACACTGTCCTAACCTTTAACATGGGACTCCATTTATTTTGTCTTGTGTAAAACAAAAACAACAAAAATGCATGCTAATATAAAATATCCTTTACGGTTCTGCTTTGAGCTCTCCCAGCATGCTGAGCCTTCTCTAGCATTCCTATTTAAATATTGACTTTAATATTCCCAAGCAGATTCCAAAGTGCTTTGTACAAACGCAAGAGGAGAGCAAGCCTGAAACATGTTATGTCCATTTAAGAAAAAAGCCAAAAAGCCACACACAGTTCTCTGGCTCACACCCTGCCAGGCAACATGGTGCAGTCAAACTCTACTTTGTCTCCAGTCAGCGGTTAGTAAGTGGATTTCCTGCAGGCTAGCAGTAGATACAGCTCCAGCTTAGATACTTCGGGTGAGGTTTTCAAAAGCCCTCAGTGTTGGCTTAACTTGGAGTCAATGGTAGTTTTACCATAGATTTCAGAACATAGGACTGGAAGGGACTTCTTGGAACAGAGAGTCCAATGACCCACTATCCCAGGAACCCCAGTCATATAATCCTGATCCTAAACGTATCGAGTTCCATCTTAACACTAGTTAGCTTGTTTGCCCCCACTACTCCCATTGGGAGGCTGCCCCTGACCTTCACTCTTCTGATGGTTAGAAACCTAGTTTCCAGCCTAAATTTATTCAGGACCAATTTATCCTCATTTGTCCTGGTGCCAACATTGTCCTTTAGCTTCAGCAGCTCTTCTCCCTCCGAGTGTTTACCTCCTCTTCCCCTGATCTATTTAGAGATCCCTCTCCAGTGGGATCAGAGTTTGGCCAACACTGAGGGCTTTTGAAAATCCTAATCTCGACTGTGTTGTCACCCTCACTGGCCTCCACTACCCTCAAGTTCTACCAAATGATCATAGTGCAAATCTAGCCCAGAGCAAGTGCTGTGAGCGTGTACCGTACTATGCCTTGGACTTGTTCTTTTTCAGTGCCAGGAAGAACAGCCATCTCCGTTCTGCCCCATCTCTGCCTTGGACTTAAGCTTTTTATTATATTTGAAACAATAGGTCAGTGGAGCCTTCAAACTGAACAAGTACATTCTCATAAATAAATTAGAGGGGTGTGGTCTAGATGAAATTACTATAAGGTGGGTGCATAACTGGTTGAATGACTATATTCAAATCCCAGTGATAAATGGTTCCCTGCCAAACTCAGAGGACTTATCTAGCGGGGTCCTGCAGGGGTCTGTCCTGGGTCTGTGTGACAGGGTTTACCAGGCCCCCCTGCTGGAGACCTTGCGGTCCTACCTCACCCCACCCCAGCAAAAGGAGCAGTGAAGGTGGGTCCTCCAGGCCTGCCTAGAAAGGCTGCAGGGAAGCAGCCAATCACAGCCCAGCAGGCTCAGTTAAAAGGAGCCACAGGGCCAGAGCAGTTCAGTTGCTGTCTGGGACCAGAAGGGTATCGTATGTAAGACATGGGAGATAACTACCCCACTCTATTTGGTGCTGGTGAGGCCTCAGCTGCAATACTGTGTCCAGGTCTGGGCATCACACTTTAAGACATGGAGAAATCTGAGTCCAGTGGAGAGCTACAAAAATGATTAAAAGGTTTAGAAAACCTGATCTATGAGGAAAAGTTAAATCGGACATATTTAGTCTTGAGAAAAGAAGTCTGAGAGGGAACCTGAGAACAGTCTGCAAATATGTTAAGGGCTGTTCTAAAAAGGATGGGGATCAATTGTTCTCCATGGCCACTGAAGGAAGGGCAATAAGTAATCCGCTTGATCTTCAGAAAGGGAGATTTAGGTTGGATTTCAGCAAAAACTTTCTAACTATAATGATGGTTAAGCACTGAAATATGCTTCCAAGGGAGGTAGTGGAATCCCCACCATTGGAGGTTTTTAAGAACAGGTTAGACAAATCTGGCAGGAATGGTCTACATATACTTGGTCCTGCTTCAGTGCAGGGTGAGGGACTAGATGACTTCTTGAGGTTCCTTACAGCCCTACATTTCTACGATTCCAATGCTCTCTCTGGGAAGAGAGCTGTTAGAAAATTTCCTCTTGCCAACAATAGCCCTCCTTAAGGTAGGGATGATCTCATGTCCCTCCAAAATGAATAACTTCCTCTTTGGTGCACTAAGCTCTCCAGTTAGCCTTTCCTGCACAAATTCTCAATGTCCTCATTGTCATTTGCAAATTGGGGCAAGAGAAAGTTTAGATGATTTATACTTGCATAAAATATGTGACGTCTAGTAAATGCAGCTGACTCCTGCCTGCCATTAAATCTCTAGCTTTGATTGTAAGACACTGTTCAGAGTTTGTGACAAAGCTGTAAATTCCATTGAGGAACCAGCAGATACAGACTTGCCGATATAGTGGCAGAAGTAGTATTTATAATCTCTTCGCATCGGCTCCCTTGGCATTTAAACAGAAGAGGACCTGTTTAGAGTCCGAGAAATATGATAAGTGAAAAATAAACCTGGGTTTCAGAGGTAGAATTCACTGTGCGGTGGTTTTTCAAAGCTATTTTGTTTCTGCCCATTTGCTGTAACTTAGATTACTTGATTAGTTTATAGATTTGAATTGTCTTGTGAAGGAAGTGTCATTAATAGCATAGTTTAGTCCTGTTTTTCTATAATCCACTGGCATCAAAGGACTGGCAGATTCAATTATCACACTACATGCCATACCTCATTAGTGCTTTGGCCATCCTCATGCTTTCCACATATCCTGCTCAGAGACATTTAACTACTTTATAGCAGGCGAAAAGCAGAGATGCCAAGGCAAGCAGCA
This sequence comes from Platysternon megacephalum, assembly GCA_003942145.1. Taxonomy (NCBI): domain Eukaryota; kingdom Metazoa; phylum Chordata; order Testudines; family Platysternidae; genus Platysternon; species Platysternon megacephalum. The sequence goes on from QXTE01000140.1 coordinate 3,891,976, forward strand.
AACCTTGCCGGGCCTTCTGAATCCCACGCCTTGATGTAAGATCTCAGGGGGACAAAGCAGGGTTGGAAGAGTCCTTTCCCAGAAAGAAATTCATATGTACTTCTCCCAGAAGAAGTGCTGTTCTGAGTTTCCTAGTTCTCCGCCAAGATCCAAATGACGAGATGAGCATTTGTTTATTGTAAGGGGTAAGAGAAGTGAGCTTCTCATTATAAGATGCTGAGAGTGTCACCTTAAAGTCTGCAGTCAGTATACTTGGTTATTTTCTCCCTCTCAGCCAGCTGCTTAGGCAAGTTTCAGCATCAGAGCTCTTCAGAGGCTGGTTACTAGATTAACCCTATTGTATTAGGCTAATGGCAGTTAATCAGGATGCTCTGGAGTCTGGTTTCCATGGTTACACTATAAAACAGATGCACATCTAACAGTCAGTGAATTAATTTTGCCATCAGCCTGCCTTTGAGCACAACTAGGCAGGAAGCATTTGCAGCAGATTGCATAAGGAGGCCTTGTATACCGCAGTCTCCCCCGCGGGAGAATCCTGACACTCAGATGACACTTTTACAATGATTTCCTGAACAAGGGGCTTTTGGGGTGAGACCATGTGCAATTATTAGCAGTTATAGATTGAAAGTATCACTAACCCTGCCCCCATCCAGCCTGATCCAGCAGGAAACAATGTGGACAGTAAGGAAGAATCCTTTACCCGCAAGTAGACAAAATCTTACCATCTACTAAAAAAAACCCAACACAATATCCCTGTACTCCCCTCTGAAAAAACCCACTTGGCTTCTGCTGAAGTCAGTGGAGCTATTCACATCAGTGAGGGAAAGAAAATGGGTAACTTACCCTACTGCGAGGAAAAAAAAAAATGAATACACCTCTACCCCGATATAACGCTGTCCTCGGGAGCCAAAAAATCTTACCGCGTTATAGGTGAAACCGCGTTATATCGAACTTGCTGTGATCCGCCGGAGCGCGCAGCCCCGCGCCCCCCGGAGCACTGCTTTACCGTGTTATATCTGAATTCGTGTTATATCGGGTCGCGTTATATCAGGGTAGAGGTGTAGTAGTGTGTTTTCTAGGTCAGCTGAGCACTGTCACTGGACCAGCACACCAAGCTGGGCTGTGGTGAGATACCGAGTGAGAGGTTTTTCCCAGTATATCATGGTTACGGAAACACTTGTGTTAATTCAGCATGCAGAGCCCCACAATGCAATTTCGGCTCACTGATGAGGGGGAAATCTAGCGGTTGCAGATTGAGCTGCTATATATCAATATTATGAGTACATTTAAGGCACTGATGTAAGAGTTCTTTTTAAATACAGACGCTCCCCGGGTTACGCAAACCTGAGTTACGGAAATCTGCACTTATGGAAAAAGTTCCGTAAGTTCCAGAACACTTGCGTAAGTCAGATGGCGTTCTACACAATTGAAATAATGAAGAAAGGACTATGGGTGACATGCTCACCCCAAGATGATGTGAAGTGGAAGGTACAGCATAGCCCAAGAGATAGCACACAAGACGGAGTCAGAAGACCAGATTTCTCCTCCAAGCTTTGCCATTCAAATGTTGTGTGGCCTTGGTCACTTGTCCCCATTTTGCAGATAAGTAAACAGAGGCATAGAAAGCTTAAAACTTAACCAACTGTGTAAAGAGGTCTAATGAAACCCTTTAAATAACCCCTGGATTGATAGCTATCAGTCTTATTAACGTTGCTTAGGGAAAGAAACTAAAACAGCATAACAGGTTGGGTTTTTTGGTTCTCTTTTTGTTGTATTTTAAAGACACTTGCCATGTTGGCTGGATAAGAGCTCTATTGCGGGAAGGAAATAACTGCAATTTTCCTGGAGTTTACATTTTTCAGGAAGTTACTATTACTAGAAACGCAGGCCACATGAGAGCTGAGCGTCTTCCCTTTCCAAGCTTCCAGGAAAAACTCACGCTGCCTTCTGCAGCTCTGTTTCACCTTGAATCCCTGAGCTCACTGCAGATGCTACAGACTCAGCAGCTGGAGACAGCTGTTCTGCATCACCGCTCCCGGGGTGCATTCCTAAGGTCATACCATACACTCCCCACATTGCTCGCTGGCTGCCCTTCAGTGACAGCTACATACAGAAGGAGCTGGAGTCTGCTGTCAACGGCCTAGCTCAGTTTAATTAAGATGACCGTTTTGGCCAGGTTTAAACCACTACTGATGCAACATGGTTAGTATTCAGGCGGTCAGTACTCACAGCATTGTGTTTTAACGATAAAGCCATCCTACCCTGGTGGGTTTAGTACCCTGGTTAGCTTAGGACAATGGCCTACTTAGATAGACATTGTCATACGAGTCCTCAGCCATCACAGAATCTCTCTTATGCCAACTACAGCATATAATGCCAACTACAGCATTTATACCATAGAAATATTGTTAAACAGCCGCACTAAGAGCCCCCTGCCCCCTCCCTTGCAGCCTAGGTCCTCCAATCCAGCTTTTAGGTGCACTTCAGCTTTGTCATGGTAAGGAAGCATCTTCTGATGTGCTTCATTTCCTTGGGGAGGAGTTCCCTGTAGAAATCCATTACACCAGCCTCCTTCAGAGCTGTCCTTACAACTCATCTTTGCCAAAACAAACTCCTTGACAGTGGCTAGGCAGTTAGTGCTCCACAAATGCTGCTTGCTACAGTCATAACAATAATGGTACCGTTACCTTCGGCACAACCTCCTGCATCTCATCTTATACCGTAAGCTGTCTGGGGCAGAGACTGGTTTTTTGTTAGGTGTTTACATAGTGCCCAGCACAATGAGGCTCTGACCACTGATTGGAGCCCTTAGGCCAGACGCGGGCAAACTACGACCAGCGGGACCATCCTGCCTGGCCCTCAAGCTCCCGGACGGGGAGCCTAGTCCCTGGCCCCTCCCCCGCTGTCCCCCCGCAGCCACGCCACCGCGCAGGCCGCGCTCTGGCCTGCCGTTCCCGCTGGGCAGCGTGGGGAGCGCAGCTGGCTCTGGCTGGGTGTCGTGGCTGCAAGCTCCTGCTGCTGGTAAGGGGGCGGGGAGCGGGGTGTCCTAGGGGGCAGTCAGGGAGGAGGGGGCGGTTGGATGGGGTGGAGGTTCTGGGGGGGCGGTCAGGGGATGGGGAACAGGGAGGGTTGGCAGTCCCGGGGGGCCTGTCAGGGGGCAGGGATGTGGATAGGGGTCGGGAGGGCAGTCAGGGGACAGGGAGCAGGGGGGGTTGGATAAGGGGGTGGGATCCCGGGGGGCAGTTAGGGGTGGGAGGTCCTGGGAGGGGGTACTCAGGGGACGAGGAGCAGAGGGCGGTTGGATAGGGGGTGGGAGTCCTGGGGGGGCTGTCAGGGGACGGGGGTGTGGATAGGGGTTGGGGCAGTCAGGGGACAAGGAGCAGGGGGGGTTGGATGGGTCAGGTGTTCTGAGGGGGGCAGTCAGGGGACAGGGAGGTTGGATAGGGGATGGGGGTCCCGGGAGGGGGCGGTCAGGGGACAAGGAGAAGGGGAGGTTGGATGGGTTGGGGGTTCTGAGGGGGGCAGTCAGGGGGCGGGAAGTGGGAGGGGGCGGATAGGGGGCGGGGGTCAGGCTGTTTGGGGAGGCACAGCCTTCCCTACCCGGCCCTCCGTACAGTTGCGAAACCCCGATGTGGCCCTCGTGCCAAAAAGTTTGCCCGCCCCTGCCTTAGGCGCTACTGCAAAACACATTAGTATTAAGTCAATTTTGTAATTTGTCAAAATGCTTTTCCCCCTGAGTTCATGTCTCCCTTTCCAGTTGAGCACCATCAAATGCGAGATAGTCTATGCACTACTCTGTGCTTAACCTGCAGAAGCTTCACTGATTACATGGTAAATTTGCCACTGCAGGCTCCAGCAGAAAGGGCTGTCGTAGTCCCTATTTTATGGAATCAGGAGCGCCGCCAGCTTTTCCGGTGCCCTAGGCGGCGGAAGGTCCTGACCCCGAAATGCCGCCCCCAACAGCGGCGGCGGAAGGTCCCGCCCCCAAATTTCAATGGACGGCCGGGGCGCCGGCGCCCCGCAAATAGTAGCGCCCTAGGCGACCGCCTAGGTCGCCTAATGGGTTGCGCCGGCCCTGTATGGAATAAACCCAAAGAACTCGACTGGTACAAACACTGCATTTAGACCAGGACTTAGTGTTTTCTTCAGCAAAGCAAAAAAAGTTAGTGGGTCAATGGTGCTGAAAGTCACAAGAAAAATGGGGGGGAGGGGAGTTCTAGTAATAGTGAGGTCATGACTATCTTCTCGTTTCCTAAGTTCATAGCTTTTTAAACACGTGCTCTCAGTCTTAGGCATATTAAGCAGAGTTCCTAGGTAAGTCGGCTAAACCCTGCCAGTCAAGTCAGCTAGCCGCAGGAACTGGAACAGATAATTTCAGAGAAGCCCAAGTCAGACTTGCATTTGGAGGAAGGATAATCCAGTGGTTAGGGAGCAGGAGACTTAGTCCCTGCTCCACCACAGGCTTTCTGCGGGACCCTGGGCAAGTCACTTCGGGTACGTCTGCACTCTGAGCTGAAGTCAAATTCCAGCTCGAGAGCATCCCTGCGCTGGCTCCGATTGAGCTGGTGTGCTAAGAAGAGTTGAGGAAGTGGTGTAAGCAGCTAAGGGGCTAGCGACCCAAGTACCTGCCTAGCGTCTCAGATGGGCTCGGACTTGGGGTGGCTAGCCCCTCCCCTTCTGCTGCAGCCACACCCTGTTTTTAGTGCACCAGCTCAGTCCACGCAAGGACAGGTACGGCTCCTCGAGCTGGAACGTACGCCTCCAGCTCGAACTGTACCCACACCGTGGCTCTCACTTAGCGCCCAGTGGTACGATATGGGGACAGTGGCCGTTCCCTACCTCATGGTGGGGGTGCGAATGAGTGGGAGGTGCTCACATTACAGTACCCTACGGCATTAAGACTCCAAACCTACTGAAGAGTCTCCCCATTAGCTCACAGCACGCCCATCCCCAACCCGTTCTGCAGAGCTATAAAAACCACACACCACCGCCTTGTGCCTGCTGACTGTAGCGTACCTGTTTGGGCCTTTTCGTATCTAGGGCCAGCAAGGCAAGAATGCTGATCTCTGGCTAGCATGATTTCCATAACCCACTGCCCCATGTACCTTTGGGGCACTCCACGAGTCTGTCAGTCTTCTGAGCAAAGAAAAGATTCATTTCTTCTCCTTGTTTGTAGGCAGGAGTAACCGTGGAGGGGGGTGGAGGGTAAGGGGAAAGAGAGGTACAGTAACTCCTCACTTAACGTTGTAGTTATGTTCCTGAAAAATGCAACTTTAAGCGAAACGATGTTAAGCGAATCCAATTTCCCCATAAAAATTAATGTAAATGAGGGGATTAGGTTCCAGGGAAATTTTTTTCACCAGACAAAAGACTATATTATATATATA
>QXTE01000140.1:3897570-3973975 GCA_003942145.1 Platysternon megacephalum
TATATATATATATATATATATATATATATATATATATATATATACACACACACACACACACACACACACACATACACACACACAAACACAGTATAAGTTTTAATACTGGTACACAGTGATGATGATTGTGAAGCTTGGTTGAGGAGGAGGAGTCAGAGGGTGGGATATTTCCCTTACTGCTAAATGATGAACTAGCAATTGGCTGAGCCCTCAAGGGTTAACTCTCTCTCTACACAAGGCAGCAGGAATGGAGGGAGATATTCCGTGCTGAGTCCTGGTCTGTCCCCCCTGCTCTATGGAAGATGGAGTAAGCGGGGTGCAGGAGCAGGGGGGAGGGGGACACCCTGACATTAGCCCCCCTCTTCCTTCCTTCCCCCCTGCACAGCAAGCAGGAGTCTCGGGGAGCAGCTCCAAGGCAGAGGGCAGGAGCAGCACATGGCAGCGGGGGAGGGACACAGCTGAACTGCAGGCAGCTGCTGCACAGGGAACTTAGGGGAGCAGGGAGATGATAGGGGGAGCTGATAGGGGGGCTGCCGGTCCACCCTGGTTCCAAGCCCCCACCAGCTAGCTGCAACGGGCTGCTCTTCCTGCAAGCAGTAGACAAAGCAGGCGGCTGCCAAACGACGTTAGAAGGGAGCATTACACAACTTTAAACGAGCCTGTTCCCTAATTGATCAGCAACGTAACAACGTTAACCTGGACGACTTTAAGTGAGGAGTTACTGTACAAGCACCATCCAGAATCATGATGGACTTCTAGCCCACACCGCTATAAACACTTCTCTTAACCAGAACCGTTCAGTGGCTGGCATGCCACAACGCACCCAAGTGACCTGTCTTACACTAGTCCCTCAGTCACCGAGCTAGAATAATTCCTGGCCTGGCTGGGTGAGCAGGCCTGTCTCGGTCTGCCCAGAGAAAGCTCCGGAAGGGTATGGAACCTCCTAGATGGGAAAGTCCCCTGGCTGAGGAAATTCAGGGGAGCGTCTGTGCTTCCTGCCTCTGGGAGAAAGGGACGTGGTTTTGTAACAGCGACGCCATCAGCAGGAGAGGAGCTACCTCAGTAATACAGACAGGTGGTGGTGGTGCTGTCTGGGTTGGTGCATGTTAGCGCAAACCGGCAGTAACGACACGAGCAGGTCACATACAGGGTCCTGGTCTTTTAAATCCCCCCCCCCGCCACTGGCAACAGTTCTCACCAGCTAGACTCAAACGAGGCTGTGTCCTCCTCAGCAGCCTTTGGCCAGGAGACTGACTGTCTGGGGCAATTATTCCTGCTCTGTCTCAATCCTAGCACAGCAGTGGTGATCGGAGCCGTTTTCTATTAGCACAGTCAGGTAGGACAAGCGACAGTAGGCAAGCTGCTGCCGGTGGTGATGAAAGCGCACGAGCTTTTCCACGGCTTCGCTCTGGCAATGGCTTTCCCACCTGTCCTGGCAGTGCACACTACTGGACCTGTGTCACATTGGCTGCTATGAGGCCTGGAAGCTGGCTGAGTGTTTTGCTTAAAGGGGAACTGTGGAATTTGGCTGCCCCATTATCCATCTTTGCCGAGCATATGGGTTGGGATGGAGATTTCCCTCTAGTGCTGGAGTCTGAGGGACTCTGAACAGCACAGCACGGTTACTGCTCTTCCTGGAGAGAACACAGTCTTCCAACAGACCTGAGTTTTCTAAATTCCTTGTGTCAAAGGAACTGGGTCAAGTTTTCATGCAATAGAATTAGAGGTCAATAGAGGTCAGAGACCTGCTACACCCAAGCCATGGCTGCCCACAAGGACGCTGCCTTGTCTGGGTCCAGATTCTCACTAGCAGTCCCTGAGAGATTTCTGTTGGTACCAGAAAATATTGTTTACCCAACTTGGTCTGCAGTCTAGGTCCAGAACCAACAGACTAGATGCAGCTCTGGGTGTCCTGATCCAAACCCACGCCCCTCCTTTCAGTGGGGTGTAAGTCTGAAGTTTGGTGCCTGTCCTGATCTCTAATTTGTATTTTAATCTCGTGGCCCTTGAGGGCCTGAAGGAGGAGTAGCCAGCCACCTTAGCAAGTCCTGTTCCAACACACTGGGCCCCCAGACTTTGAGACTCATCTCTTCATCGATGTTTCTCCCTGGAAAGAGCTTACACCAAGACTTTCACAATTGCAATCAAGGTTCTGTAGACAGAATTCTAACCCGCTATTGAACATTTTTGTTCTTGTTGATTGAAAGCTGCATTGAAAAAAGCTTTCTAATGGTTTTGTGAGGAACAAAAGAGTAAAAGATTTCTTGGAACCAAGCAGGCTCCTAGTACGTTTCCAGTAAGTGAAAGATCCGATTCACAGATTTGTGGGGGAATGCAGCAGCTGGCTCCATCACGTAGATTCTGCCTTCTGCCAGATTTCAGTAATTACACACTGACTAGAAAGACAGGAATCCATAATTCTACTATTTCAGATTCTCTAACTGCATAATGAATTGAACTATTATTCACTTAGAAAGATTTTTCTTTAACACCCCCTCCCCAAATTCCACCCTCTGTTGCATTCTGTATTGTACACATTACAGATAGAGAGCCTTCTCCCTACAAAACTAGAATATTAAAGCATAGAATTAATGCTACTGACTCAGAAAAAAAATCCATTTAAAAAAAAAAAAAAAACACAAGCAAGATAAATCACTTTTGACAAACATTTGGAAACGCAGCATTTCCATTTTTTATTTTTTTTTTGATTCACAGCAATTTCTCAGGCCTGATCCTGAAAGATTGTGAGCACTTCAGAGAAGCAGAGAGTAGTGGGTGCTCCTACCTGTTAGGAGAAGGGGTCTGATTTTGTATTTTATTCTCTGTTGAAAGAGAAGCTCTGATTTTCATCTTTATAGTTCTGCTTAGTAAAGAAATCTGATTCCCTCCTTCCTTTGAGAACAACATGTCCCTTCATATGATCTCAGCAGGTCATATGCTGCAAAACAGTTAGTCAAAAAACTAAAGTGCACAGTATCTGTAGTTTCCAGTCCCAATACTAGCAACCCACTTTGCACAATTTATGAACGAACAGCCAAAGCAATTCATTCAAGAGCAGTTATAAACTATTCAGCAATCCCACAGAACAGCCAATGGCAGTGCCAGAATTCAGTTAACAGAACCAGGCAGCACATACAAACCAAATGGGCCCACTCTTAAAACAGAGACTTTGGTTCCATCTATAGTAACCTTTTTACTGGAGAAGAGTCCCCCTGTTGCAGCTCCACTGGTGCTAACAAACAAATGCCAGCAGGTGCCTGGAGTCCTAAGCAGTAGTGTTGACAACACCTACTCAGAGCAGGATTAGATATCATGTTGGTAACAATACCAGTCTATCTGGTGCCCTGTCCACGCTGGTGCCCTGTCATAATCCAGAGATGGTCCAACAACAGCTACCAGCATTGCTAACACTGGTGATACCGACTGACTCTCTCCCCAGACAATAAAGGCAAGTATATATCTGCTTGCAAAGATGCTAGGAGCATTGCCAGCCGATCGAGAGACGTGATCATTCCCCTCTATTCGGCATTGGTGAGGCCTCACCTGGAGTACTGTGTCCAGTTTTGGGCCCCACACTACAACAAGGATGTGGAAAAATTGGAAAGAGTCCAGCGGAGGGCAACAAACATGATTAGGGGGCTGGAGCACATGACTTACGAGGAGAGGCTGAGGGAACTGGGATTATTTAGTCTGCAGAAGAGAAGAATGAGGGGGGATTTGATAGCTGCTTTCAGCTACCTGAAAGGGGGTTCCAAAGAGGATGGATCTAGACTGTTCTCAGTGGTACCAGATGACAGAACAAGGAGCAATGGTCTCAAGTTGCAGTGAGGGAGGTTTAGGTTGGATATTAGGAAAAAGCTTTTTCACTAGGAGGGTGGTGAAGCACTGGAATGGCTTACCTAGGGTGGTGGTGGAATCTCCTTCCTTAGAGGTTTTTAAGGTCAGGCTTGACAAAGCCCTGGCTGGGATGATTTAGCTGGGGATTGGTCCTGCTTTGAGCAGGGGGCTGGACTAGATGACCTCCTGAGGTCCCTTCCAACCCTGAGATTCTATGATTATTCCCCATTCCATTTTGCAAATAACCATCATTGTGAGAGAGGATCTGGCTGTTCACTTCAACATATGTTTTGCTTCTATCAGCCAAAACAGGAAGCAGAATCTAAGTTAGTTGACATGTTCAATATTGCATAACTTAGCCAAACAAACGTTAAAATAGTGGGCCAGATATACTGGTGTCAATGGACACTTGTAGGCCTTAAGAATTCCACTGGAGCCACTCAGGACTTGGAGGTGTAAGATTCATTGAGTTTAAAGCCAGGAAGGACCATCTAGCCTGACCACCTATCTAACAGGCCATTAAATTTCACCCAGTTACCCCTGTATTGAGCTCAATAACTTGTGTGGGGCTGAAACATGTCTTCCTGAAAGGCAGCCCATCTTGATTGGAAGCTATCAAGAGACGGAGAGTCCACCAGTTCCTTTGATGGTTTGTTCTAATGAATAATCACCCTCATTGTTCAAATTAGTGCCTTACTTCTAACTTCGAATTTGTCTGGCTTTAACGTTCGGTCTTTGTGTAACCCGTGCTTCAGTGGCTGCTCTTTTTCAACACTAATAGTCAGTTTGGTTTTAGTTTGGGTTTTTTCCCCCAGACGAGTGGAGCAGCTGTCCACTGACTCCAGTGGGGACTAGCAGGAAAACAAAGAAGGGGGGGGGGGGGGGAAAAGGACACAAACCCTTGGAGCATGCTCAGTAGGACATCTCCAAAGGTGTGGAGGAAGCAATTCCACTCCCAAGAAAAAAAAGGCGCCAAACTCTTCAGTTAGTTCCAGCAGACCCAGAGGGAGCCAGACGTACCAGAGGGGAGGTGGAGATCTTTGCCCAGAGGGCTGGTGCTCACAGGCCTGTTTTTACTAATTGCAGCAAGCAGATAACCACGAGAACTGGGTGCTTGCTGCTCGTTCAGCTCAGGACTGTGGGGTGACACTAATGCCAAATCAGTGGTGCATGTTTTAAATGCAGAGGGTTTGTGGCCTGTGTACCTTTTGGTACCGAAGAAATCTGTATGCTTGATACTTTTTTTGTTCGTTTTGGTTTGTGTAGGATTTGCTGTATGGATGTGATGGTAAGATTGCATGTAGATTTGAGGAGTCTTAGTTCATCCTCAAATTGTTCTCTCATTAAAAAAAAAAAATGTTTGTTTTTTAGTCTGAGCAGCTTGATTACATTGTGGTGTCCTTATTCCAAACTGACGCACCTCAGGGTATGGGCACATATTTATCATGTGTTACCCACAGGTGGGAGTTCTGCTGCCAAACCAGACTGAACCTGCTCACTATTCCTGCAGTAAAACGGAATTAATATGAGCACTTGCGTGCTCAAAGTGTAGTGCAGAGGTTCTCAAACTGTGGTCTGTGAGCTCCACAGATAGTTCCCTCTAAGGTGCGCACCTGGGCGGCCGCACACGAGAGAATGAAGGGGACCTCCCACCTAATTAGTGGAGCTGCACAGGCGTGGCTCCACTAATTAGGTGCCTGGACCCTGGAGAAGCTGAGGTGGTGGCCTTGGGGGGAATAGATGGGAGGGGGCAGTGCGGTGAGAAGAGGGGGTGGGGGGAATTTGGGACATGCAGGGCTGCGGCGGCCAAAGAAAGTGGCGACTGTCCCCAGCTTCATGGCTGCGGCTGCCGGGGAGATACCCCCCTCCTTCCCAGCCCCAGCTTGGGGGCTGCTGTGGCAGGGCAGAGACCCCCCCCCCTCCTTCCCAGCCCCAGCTCGGGGGTTGCCATGGCGGGGGAGACAGGGCACATCTATCGCACTAGAAAGGTAAGATACTGATACCAAAATATGAGTTGTGTGCTTTTATTTGTAGAACAAAAATGTTAATTATTAATTTTTTTTTATATAGCGCTTTTATCCAAAGCACTTTGCAATAGTTAGCTAACGGTACAAACAACATTTGGAAAGATCATTAAATGGTCTGCTGAGACCCTCAGCAATTTTCAAGTGGTCCGCGAAAAAAAAAAAAAGTTTGAGAACCACTGGTGTAGTAGGTTACATACATTTAAAAATTGTGGCACCCAAACAGGGACAGCACCATCCTGCAGTTGAGGATTGTGTATTGTTGTGACCATGGAACTTGCTGGCTTTATCAGCTTCATCCAGACAGCTCAGATAGATTGAGTGGGATTCACCCTACTGTTACAAATGAGGAATTGACCCAGGCGTTCAGGGACAGTAACCAGACTTAAGAGAATACAAGCTACCACCTAGGCACTGCAACTTGAGAATGTAGTGAGAAGTGTGCAGCGCAAATGGTAAGAAAAGAATGTAAAGAGGTTAAACTGAATGGTAAATGGAATGTAATTCCCATTATATTGGGAAATTCCCCTAATACTTCTGATGACAGGTATCCAAAAGATGACAACTTGTTAATAGCAGGAGCAATTCCAGAGGACAGTACAATTAATACTAACCAGACAGGTAATGCTGCAGTGGTGAGGTAGATTTTGATACCTGGAAGCTAGAAATACAACAGCTACTAGATGATCCTGAATTGTCTTCCAAGCGAAGGCAAAGGAAGTTAATAGAAAGCTTGTCACCTCCAGCGAATGAAGCTTTCAATTGAGGGAAACTTACCCTGCAGAACAATGTTTGTTTGACAGAGCTGGGAAAGAAGAATGGCCCTGTTTCCAGTGGTGATGAAGTGTATGCGCAATTCCTAGAGACCTTTCAGAAGTCCATGGAAATACCCTCTGAGTATTTGGGAAGATTAAACAGCTATTTGAGAAGGGTAATGGAGCAGAAGACATGCATGCAAGAAAACCTTAACGTACAGCCAGTAAAGCAATTTATTCATAGATGTTGGGATGAGTCCCTGATTACACAGCTCCATCTGAGAGACCATTTGGATACTACTGCTATTTCCGAGATATCTTACTCTCCAACTGCTGTACAAAATCCACCACTTTGAAGAAGAGAGAGCAAAGAAGGATTATGTAGCTGGGGGGTGAGGGGGGACAGTCTAAGCTTAGCAGCTCATGCCATACCACAGAAGCTAACCGCGGCTCAAGTTCTGCTGCGGGAGACTCAAAGAAAATGGAAAAACGTACAACTCAACTTGAAGGAGCCACAGTTAAGTTAATGGAAGGACCTGCCACTCCAAAGAGGCAGCACTCAACAAAACAGGATAGCTCTCCGAAATTTCAGGAAACACCCTCAGCTGCTGAGGAATCTATTGCAAACAATCCAGGGTTCTTCTGTTACAACTGTGATAAGGAGGATCAGTCTAGTACTCCAGGCACAGAGCCAATCGAGGGTGAGTTAGTACAGTGACTCTCAATCTTTCCCCGACTACTGTACCCCTTTCAGGAGGCTGATTTGTCTTGCGTACCCCCAAATGATGGTAAACATTTTATAGGACTGTCAGGGAAGGTGAAGATCTCTACCCTGAGGGCTGATGCTCACAGGCCTGCTTTTACTAATTTCCGCAAGACTCTAACCACAAGAAGGAGGATAGCGGCCTATTCAAAGAACTGGGTGCTTGCTGTGTGTTCAGCTCAGGCCTGTGTGGTGACAAATGCCAAAGCAGTGGTGTGCGTTTTAAATGCGTAGGATTTGTGGCCCGGATACACTTTGGTACTGAAGAAATCTGTATGTTTGATACTGTTTCCACAGTACTGTATTTGTGGAATAAGATTGCGTTTAGATTTGAGGAGTCTTAACCCTCAAATTGTCCTCTTGCAAACAAAGTTTTTGTTTTTTTAATTCTGACCAGCTTTACTACATTGCAGAGTCTTTATTCCAGACTGGAGCAACTCAGGGTATGGGCATCCAGAACTGTCCAAATTTGCAGATTTATCTTGGCGGTGTTATCCACGGATGGGACTTCTCCTGTCAAACCAGACTGAACCTGCGCACTATTCCTGCAGTAAAATGGAGTTATAGTGGGTACTTGTGTAATCCAAGTGTAGTGGGTTACAACTGGTTCTTGCTGCTAGATTAAAGTTCCCGTTAGATCCCAGTATTTTCTCTCCCCATGAAGGTACTTACCCACTAATCAAGGCACCTTTCAGGTTTTTTATAAGCTAAACAGGCATTTCCTCTAGTCCTTGAATCACGGTTGTGGCTCTTTTCTGCACCCTCTCCAATTTTTCAACATCCTTTTTAAAACGTTGACACCAGAAGTGGATGCAATATTGCAGTATCGGTCTCACCAATGCAGCACACCTAGGGAAAAGTCACCTCCCCGCTGCTACTAACTACTATATATGCTACTATTCAGATGCATCTGAAGAAGTGGTTTTTTACCCATGAAAGCTTATGCCCAAATAAATCTGTTAGTCTTTAAGGTGCCACCGGACTCCTTGTTGTTTTTGTGGATACAGACTAACACGGCCATCCCTCTGATACTTAACTACTATATAGTCTGTCTACACTATCAAGACAAATAAAATACTGAGGGCAACAAGGGAGAGATCTGAACCACCACTGATTCTTATCCAGACAATATAGAGGAGAATCTAACTATAATATATACAAATGCAACATATATTGTAAAATTATATTTAAGAACCAAGCCTTATTGAATCTTATCAAACATCTTATACTATCTAACATTATGAAATCATTATACAGTCTTTGAATTCATTTATTTTTTAAATTTTCCATCATGACCCTTCCGTAATGACTATCACAAGCATTGTGAAATGGGGAAGTCTAGTTTATATATAAAACTTCCAGCAGGGGTTGTTTCTCTATCACCTCCCACAGGGAACTAAGACGCCCTGGCGGACGTAAGGAGAGCCCAGTCCGCACAGCGAAAGGGGAGCAGGGGACAGTGAGGGGAAGCATAGAGAGGGACACGGGGATAAGAGAACGGAACAGATGTTAAATATTGTTACATGCTTTAATAGAAAGGATTATATTAAGTGCTAGGGCTCCATTTAAGAATGTACAGTAAATCAGACTCAGTATCAGGTACAATATAGGTGTTAAAAAGGGAAAAGCAGTAGATGTGGGAGTGCTAAAATGACTGTGTGTGTGATGGGAACTCTGTCCCAAACATCTGATTTACGGAAGAGGCACAACTATAATGGAGACCTGGCATCTGGCTGGGGAGGTCTTGCTGCTTTCAAGAAAGGGTGATGTACTGGACGAGAGCAGACATGGTACCCATGGGTGAGTTTGTTAATGTCATGACCATTAACGTAAAGGGGATGAGCAACCCAACAAAAAGGAAAAGAGGATTTTCCTCGTAAGATTTATTTACAGGAAACACACTTGAAGAAAAGTGACAAATACCTGATGACTTCTTGGACACAGCTACCACGTGTCTTACTAGAGCAATCTAATTGAAGAGGGCTCGCAATACTCTTTGCTAAACACGTCTCTTTATTGTTTCAGCACAACTCAGATCAGGGGGCAGATACATTTTAATTAAGGGGTCCTTGAAAGGTAAACTTCTCACCTTCGCCAATGAATATGCTCCCAATCAAGGGCAAGCTTTTTTTTTTTTTAAATCCGTTTTTTTAGGGATTTCGGAGATGTTAGGGAAGGGGATATTCCAGGGGGGATTTAACGAGGTGCTTAATCCTTCTTTGGATTGATCGAATGTACACAGAAGGCATTTGGGAGGAGCAAGGGCAAATTTGTTGCATCACTTAGAAAATGAGGATCTAGTGGACATCTGGCCGGAGATGAATCCGGATGTCAGGGGATATACATATTCTGCTACTCCTGGATCTTATTCAGAATTTATATTATTTTTTGTTTCTAGGACCTTGTCTAGTTTGGTCAAAAAAAAAAAAAAAAAAAAAACTAGTCTTGGTGTTTATAACTTGGTTTGACCATGGCCCTGCATATGTGAGACCAGAAGATTGGGAGTCATTAGAAAAACAAAAGAGCCCGCCCTTGAATAGAGCTTTGTTGTACGATCCTCTTAGAATTCAAGAGCTGGAAGAAAATTTCCAGAAACATTTAGAAGGAAGTGATCAGTAAAAGTGTTCTCTGGGATTATGGACAGGTGGTAATGAGGGGGAACCTCATAAATAAAGCATCAAGTCTTGAAAAAGTGAGAACTCCTTGAAGAAGACAGTTTGGTTAAAGAACTTCCTGCTTTGACAGGTAGACAAACCTACGGGATCTAAAAGTGTGTGAGAGAAAATAATGGAGATAAGAGGGAAGATTAACTTGTTACAAACAGGTAAAGCTGAGCAAACACTTAGCTATAGTAAACAAAAATATTATGGACAGGGCAATAGAGCTGAAAGGCTTTTAGCCAGAAAGTTAAAAAAGAAATAGGATAAGACAGGCATCACTCTGATTAGAAATAAAAATTGAGATTTAGTAACTGGCATCAGACAGATCTCTGAAACCTTTGCTATTTTTTTCCCATATTGTCCATATTTTGTAGGCTCAGAACATCTAAATCCCAAACTTGTAAATAAATATTTGAGAAGTATGAAACTGCCTCAGCTTTCAGAGGATGCCATGACAGCTCTTGATAGGCAAATTGCTGCAAAGGAAGTTGAAAAGGTATTTAAGAATTTAAAATCCAATATAAGTCCAGGTCCTGAGGAGTTTGCTGGGGAATACTGTAGAATTCTCAAGTCAGTTTTGGTACCTATTTTAACTAAATTGGTTAATAGTATACTGCAGGGGAATGAGATTTAAGATTCATGGGAAAATGCAAAAATTGGAGGAAATTATTAAAGAGAATCATCTTTGACAAAATGCTAGCTTCCTAGAAATCCCCTGAGCTGCTCATGAATGCTCTAGTAAAGGATCAGCATTTTAAACAGAAAAACAAATGTCATTGTTAGCACTTAGACTCTGTATTACACATACTGGAAAAATCTGACCCTTTCCTCCTATGGAATTGTGGTATAGTAAAATATGGACCATTCTTGTAATGGAAAAGTTTTCACACCAAGTAGGTACACAAGAGTTGCACCAAAAAGAGGACAGTTATTTAGAAAGGTGGTTACCCTTTTTAGCATACTCAGAGGAGGTGGGTTCTCCACCCAGCAAGTCAGAATCTTTAGTCGGGATTTCGGAATATAAACTGATCCAGAACAAGCAATGTATGATTTAGCATGTTAATGTTTTATTGTAACTTTGCCTTAATAAAGAGTTAGACAACAAAAAACCCACCTCCATTTGATGAGGATTCCGCATGGACAACTATTCTGACATCTGTCAGTTAGCCAATTGGTGACCTATTCAGAGTGCGCTTTAAAATAAAAGCTCTATACACTATCAATAATCAGAGTACTAAGTCAAAACATCTTACAAAAGTCTGCAGTTACCTTTATCAAACAAAGACCAGAATCAATTTATTTGACAAAACCTATTTTCCATAAAACCAGGTTGACTGGCATTAATTATGTTCCTATCCTTTATGATCACTAATTGAATCCTGTATCACCTTTTCCATAAGACCATAATTTGCCCCAGTCACTCTAGAACTGCATTTAACTAGATTACAAACTACAATATCATTCGCTTTTAAAGAGAGTCCTGTTCCTACCACCAGAATAACATAATTGTATCGCCGTTCATAAGTGGGTTCCATTGTAATTAGTATTTGATAATATTAGACTACAGCAAGTTATTCTCTCATATCTTTTACTTGGCATGTTTGACTCCTTTGTATTAACACAAAATAAAGAGTTACTAAAATAGATAATGATTCTTATTTAAAATTAATTTTGAGACCTATCAGCTGGCCAGTGTTTAATGCATTTAATATGTGCCATGTTAAATTTGTAACGTTCTATACAAATGTTAGATGGTACCAAGTCAAAAGCCTTATACAAGTCTAAATATATTACATCAACACTATTACCATTATCAATCAAATGTGTAATCTCATAAGAAATATCAAGTTAGTTTGACAGGGTCTGTTTTCCATAAATCCATGTTTTTTTGCATTAATTGTATTACCCTTCTTCAATTCTTTATTAATCAAATCCCATATCAATTATTCCATTATTTTGCCTGGGGTTCAATATCAGGTTGACAGGCCTCTAGTGACAGGGGGCATCCTGTTTATGTTTTTAAAATAGTAGTATACTAGCTTTCTTCCAATCCTCTGGAACTTCCCCAGGGTTCCAAGACATTGAAAAAATATTAATTGTCCAGAGAGCACCTCAGCCAGCTCTTGTAGGATCCTTGGATACAGGTTAAATAGACCTGCTGATTTAAAAAATGTCTAATTTAGCAGCTACTAAACATCCTACTGAGTTACTTTCCATTCTGACAGTATTTCATTATCATCATCTTCTACGAATACATTATCAGCCTCTCTCCCCCAATTCAGAAGCGATTCATTGAATGCTTCTGCTTTTTCTGCATTATTGACAATTCTACAATTTCTATCTAGTAATGGACCAATACTATTGTTAGGATTCCCATTGTTCTCCATGTACTTAAACTCCTTCTTACTGTACTTAACTTTTCTGGCCATTGATCACGCCTTGTGTCTTTTTGCTTCCCTTATCAGTCTTCTACAATTCCTAGCTTCTAATTTATATTCATTGCTATTAACTTCTTTTTTCTATTTGTGTTTTATATATTATAAAAATTTATTTATAGCTGCTCCCCCCCCGCCAAAAAAAAAACAAACAAACAACAACCCTGGTTCATTTTTAACTGCTGTAGTCTTCCTGCTAGAAGATTTTTGTGAATTTTGGAGCATTTAAAAAATGTTTTTAAACAGTTCCCAGTTTTTCACTTTGTGTATTCAAGTTCTTTCTTCCACCTTATTTGGCTCAATTGTTTTCAGCTTTGTGAAATTGGCCCTTTTAAAGCACCAACTAGTGGTTTGGACTTTATTCTGCTTGCACACAACCAATATAATCAAGTCCTGATCACCTGCACCTAAGCAACCACTAATTTTTAGTTCTGTATTCAGTTTCTCTTTATCTGTGAAGATGAAGTCCCATATAGATGAGATCTTCTGGATGTACATAAATTCACTAGGGAAAGATTGCAAGGGGCAGTTCCATTTTTGACGCAAAGCTACTATTTTGTTCCTAGGTAAGCAGCTGAAGACTGAAGATAAGGATGGCTTCACCTACCCCATATATTTGAAAGGTACTTCCCGAATTAACACAGACTGACCAGCAGTCAGCCACGTGCTCACTCTTCCAATGCATTATCTTGGAGAACTGGCCAATTCCACACAAGGGAAGATTTGGCCAGAATAATGGTTATGAGACCAGATGGGTGGCACTTGTGATACATGCATGTATAACTGGACAACATGGCTTGGTGCATATGCCTCTAGTCTTGAGCCAGTGTAAGAGGAATAATTTTTCTGCCTGCTCCTTGGTGCGCAGTGGTTTGGCTGTGGAGGATTCATCATAACTCTCCCTCACCAAGCTGAGCCTAACCTCCACCCTGGACATAACCTCCTTCCTGGGATTAGTGAGCCGCATGCTTCTCCGCACTGCTGAATCCAGGTAGGCTTGGTCTGTGTGCCAAGAGTAACTGTATAGACTGAGCAGATGACCCCATTCGTTTTGTCAGTATATAATTCTGCTGTCACAGACCCGTGTGTTGTAAAATGGATAAACGTATTAGGGAGGTGGGGAGACAGTTTTTACTGTTCAAATGAAGATATGGACATTTATGTTAATGACTTGTTTTAATGTTTAATATTCAGACCTTAAACTTCAAAGCAATGGTAATAGACCAGGCCGGATTAAAGTTCTTACTTTAATTGCTTTTTTTAAAAAAAATTACGTTCTTTTACAAGGTGCAACTGTCAATTTGTATTGGAAGTGAGGGAAGCTCCTTCAACTACAAATGCAGCTGATGGGACCCTCCAGGTTAAAAATTCAGGGAGGAATCCTTTACACAGCAGTCTGTTTAGTCTTCTTTAGAAGCTAGTGAAGCATCATTCTGATAAAGTTGATAAGTTAATATTTATAACAGACTTTGGAAAAATATAGAGCAGGCTAAGTGTAAAGTCTTAAAGATAACAGTACTCAAACCCAATTTATAAGATTGTGTAGTATCATCGGCCCTCCATGGGGTTACTCCAGGGAAGAATTTGTACAGCATGCTTTAATTTGCACCAAATTTTCCTTTATCTAATCTTACTGCTGTGGCATCAGGCAACATCCCCCAAAGGCAATGATTACTAGTCAGTCTGTGTTTCTATGAAACACTCATGAAGTTATGAGCCCTTCTGAAACAGGCATCTAAAATTCACACTTGAGCGATGGGCAAACATCAAAGGTTCAGAGATTTGGGTCCAAAACTTTTACCAATCCCTTGAGTTTCCAGAACTGAGCTGAAGAATACCATAAGCAAAGCCTTGCTACTGATATATTTGCAAGTCATCTTCCTGGTCTGGCTGGAGCCAGGAGGACTGAGACTCATCCCTAGGTTAAATAGTAGTTTCCATTAGAATCCCTTAGCTGATCTCTCTTGATTTCTGCTGATGTCTGGTGGCTTCTATTGGAGAAACAGGAACCACTAGGACAATAATTCTGTGTTCCAGAGACTCATTGCCAGTTGGAACCAGCCTGTAAGCGTGCACAGACTCACCCAGCGGCGCCTCCTGCTGGTCTCTGTCGGGAATTAGCATCCAGCCTCCGGAGCACCCTCTTCAGGCCAGTGTCTCGCCACCACTGCTGGCCCCCCATGTCCCTCCCAGAACCCCAGTGCCCCTTTCTCTGGGTGCTCCTCCCTGGCAGTACCCACACAGTTCTGGGTCTCCCCCTCCCAGGGGAACCCCCACCCACTATCCCCACTTCACCTCAGTCTTGGCTACTGCCCAGTCTCCAGCTAGCCCCCATTCACTGGGGCAGACTGCAGTATAAGCCACTCATCACAGGCAAAGGGGTTCGGACCTGCTGCCCCTGCCTACCCCTGGGCTGCCCCGTTGCAACCCTGCACCTATGCGGCCTATAGTCAGGCCTGCAGCCTGGGGCTTTCCAGGCCGGAGCTCCCAGCTCCCCTGGCCCTTTCCCAGCCCTGCTCCCAATCTAGGTGTCTTGTTTGGGTCCCTGCAGCCAGGCCCTTCTCCCTCTACAAGCAGAGGGAGACTGACTGGATTTCTGGCTCACAGCCTCTTATAGGGGCCAGCTGGGCCTGATTCAGCTGTGGCCATGCCCCAGCCTACTTTCCCCAATCAGCCCAGGCTTCTTGCCCCAGCCCCAGCCCTCCCCTGGGCTGTTTCAAGCCCCACAGGGCAGGAGTGGGTAACCCCCCCGCTACACAACCGAACATTTTCAGCTGTGGGCAGAAAGATAATGGAGGTGGGAGAGAGATGGGAGGTTTTCCAAGCCCCCAAACAGGTTTACTTGGAGTCTGGGGTAGATCGTTGGGTGTGGTTCTTGGGTTCTCTCTACATTTGAGTCAGTTCTTCCCTTCCCTGGTTATAATTTGACCAAGTTCTCCTTGGCCAGAAAGTCGGCCTACAGGATGAGGGCTCAAGCTGTGAGAATGCATTTATCTGAATTTGTTATGGGCCACTTGGCTCGTTTATTGTGAGAAGGACAGAGGGCTGTTTCAGACAAGGCCGACGTCCAGGCTGTTTCAGGTATTTCACAGACACGCACACACACACACACACAGACCTGCACCATAACAAAAAGATTTCATGCTAGTCTAACACATCTAAGAGCCTTTCAGTATTTGGTCTTAAGATTTAACAAACACCACAACACACCAAAACCCCCACAAGCTCTGAGACAGTACGTTCTTCAGCTGTATTTTGGAAACTTTGGCCTACATTTTCAAAAGGATGCTGAAGTTAGGCACTTAGGGTCAGATTTTCAAAGGTATCTAGGCGCCTAAGGCCTTTGAAAATTTGACCCATTGGTCCACATGTAGGCACCATATTAAAAGTGGCCTGATTTTTAAAGCTGATGAACACCCACAGCAACCACTGAAGTTAGGGGAATTCACCAAATGACTCTTCTGTCACTGGGGGTTGTGAGGACTCAACCTCTCAGGCAGCATTGAGGTAGGTGCCTAGGTTTAGGCACTCACGTTTGAAAATGTGGGGCTCAATGCTTGTGGCAAGGAGATCCTGCTTCACAATTTTGAGGCCCCATGGTACACTTCCCACCTTTAAGAGAAGGATTTCGCCTTCTGACTTGGAGTGAAGGCACTCTGTGTCCGACTGACAAGGGGACAGCATGCCCATCCCTATCCTGAATACCTGACAGACCTACAGTAACAGAGGAGCTCAGTGTATAGGAGTTATTTTTCAGGACTTATTCCCCCCCACCCATGTCCAGGATACTCTCAGGAGCCTTCTCAGCCCTGACTTAACTCCCATTCACGAACACCCACCCCGAGTCCCTTGCATCACAGCAGACAGAGATTGGAAGGGACTCCCTTTGGAAGTAATCAACACCACTCGAATTGTCCAGAGGGCACGCTGTTCTGTGAGAACAGCCCCTCCTTTCCACGTCTGACTGAACACACCACTTTGCAGTGGTAAGGAAAACAACCCAAGCCTTTTCCATTTTCCATTCACCCTGCTGTGGCGGGGCAAAGACTCACTGGCACGGCGCCTCCTGCTGGTCATCTCAGGAATTAGCTCTTTCCAGCCCAGAGCGCCCTCTGCAGGCCGGTGTCTCGCCTGCCGCTGGCCCTGTGTCCCTCCCGGACCCAGGGCCCTTTGCCCTGGGGTTCTGCCCCAGCAGTAACCCCCAATCTGGGTCTCCCCTCCCTGGGGAACCCCCAACCCTCTAAACCCACCTTGCCTCAGTGGCTACTGCCAGCAGGGGCGGCTCCAGGCACCAGCGCAGCAAGCGTGTGCTTGGGGCGGCAAGCCACGGGGGGCGGCCTGCCGGTCGCTGTGAGGGCGGCAGTCAGGCTGCCTTAGGCGGCGCGCCTGCGGGAGATCCACCGGTCCCGGTCCCGCGGTTTTGGCAGCAATTCGGCGGCGGTGACGCCGAAGGCGCGGCACCGGCGGCCCTCCCGCAGGCATGCCGCCAAATCTGCGTGACCAGCGGACCGCCGAAAGCCGTGCTTGGGGCGGCAAAAACCATAGAGCCGCCCCTGACTGCCAGTCATTATCTAGCCCCCACTCACTGGGGCAGACTACAGTCTGTAAACCACTCATCGTCGGCAAGGGGGTTAGGACCTGCTGCCTTTGCCTATCTCTGGGCTGCCCCTCTGCAGCCCCAGTACCTTTCATAGGCCCTTTTCAAGGCCTGCAGTCTGGGGGTTTTCTAGGCTGGAGCTCCCCAGCTCCCTCTGCCCTTCCCCAGCACTGCTCCACCTCAAATACCCATTTCAACTCCCAGGCAGCCAGGTCCTTCTCTCTCAAGAAGCTAGAGCGAGCCTTTTAGCCTCTGGCCCTCAGCCCTCTCATAGGGCCAGCTGCGGCCTAGCTTTTTCCAGCCACAGCCCTCTCCAGGGCTGCTTTAACCCCTTCAGGGCCGGAGTGGGGTGACCACCCCGCTACACCTGCCATCACATTTCTTTCCTACAAGAAGCATGACAGGTATCTAGAGGACATCCTTACAGCACATGGTCCTGTGCTATAGTGACAGTTACGTACTTCGTATCTTTGTTAGAAGGCAACACTCATCCATAGAGAGAGAGAAGAGTATGTGTTTACAGTGGATTTCCTGTGTGGTTGCTAGTTTAGTCTTCGTGTGTTGGGTGGTGGTTGTTTTTGTTTTTTTTTTAATAAAAAGCAAGTGCTTTTGAAAACAAATGCATGAAGTCTCATCAATCATCGTGACATTACGCTAGTTATCCCTGGACTGGCTCAGTAGTGTGCACCACGCAGGATTGATACACACCAATATTGCATTCATGGCACACAACATGGATGAAATCCAACTCCTTACTAGCGCTGGGCAAGTAATTAATTTTTTTCAGTTCAATGGCGGTTCTGAAAATAAATTGTTGGGGTCGGGATGGGGGGACAGAGAATTAACTTAAAAAAATTTAGCAAGCTGAAAAGTTGAAAACCAATTCATTTTGGGACAAACAATGTTTCGGTTTTGAGCTTTTCTTTAATTTTTTTTTTAAAGTAGAATTGAAGTAAATTGTGAATATATTTTAATGGGGAGGGGGGAGAAGCAAGATATTGTATTTTGAAAATGTCAGAAGAAAACATTTACTGTTTTTTAGAATTTTTTTAAGCCAAACCAATATGGCAAAAGTCAATAAAAAGACACAAAATGTCTTGGTCAACCCAAGTCTGCATATTTTGGCGGGGGAAAAAATTTCAGCTGAAAAATGTTGCCCAGCTTCTTATCCAAGTACACCTTCTGCAGGGTATCGGAAATGCTGGATGTGCCTTAGCATGGAACAAGCGTAGCAGCTTCAAGCACTGAGTTCCTGCACTGGGATCTGCATGGAAAATCCCATGTGTAAATCTGACAGCAGGTTCAGGGCTTTAGCTGGAAATTTTCCTTTGAGTTATAGCCCTTCACATTATAGGGACACAAGATATGGAAAGGGAAAACAACAAAACAAATCAAATATGGAACATGCTTTATTTAAAGCACCCTAAGGGCTGCTGTATTATATTTGTATTTTATTCTGACTTCTAGTTTACCATTTATTTCAATAGAAATAAATAAAGGAGTGCTCTATCTATGGGCCTGGAAGTTTTGTTCTCTGTAATTCTGAGGAACGTGCACCATCCAGGCCTTCACTCCACTCAGTTGTGATTGAGTCTGTTTTGCCAACTCCAAGCATTCAAAAAACATTTTTCAAGCCCCCACAAAAACAACTTCTTGGCTTAAAAATGGTGACATTTTCAGAAATAAATGTGGAGTTCTTTTTACTTAACTTACAGGTTCATATTTTCAAGCTTTTCTCTACAGCCACAAGGGCTAGAAATGTACTTTTGTTGTTCCAAATGAAAGTTAAGATGCTGACACATTCATCCGACTCCAGGAGCAGAGACTTTAAGAATCACACTATACACTGAGAGACTCACAAGAAACTCATGCAAGAGTTGGCAACACTGTTCAGCGTTTGGAAGAATAGTTGGTTCTCAGCAGATCACTCTCCTGTTAGGTTAGGAGAAAGGGACGTGGCTTGTCCAACCTAGTGCATCTAGGCCCATGTCAGTACTGGGAGTTGTGTTTAGTCTTCGATTTAGAGTGTAAACTTTTGGGGCCGGGAGCTCTGTATGTCTCCAAATACCTTTATGCTGTAGAAATAAAATCCATCAGCAATGCCATCTCTCTGAACAGAAAGGCCAAGGACATTCTGCATGAAAAGTAGCAAGCAGCATTCTGGCAGTATAACAGTAAGACCTCACTGAACCCCAGGCAAGGCTGTCACCCACATAGGAGTCACCCCATTCCCATTTGCTTCTGCTCCATATGCAGAAAAACAGCAGCCGGAGGAAGCTTGGTCACTACCCCTGCCGTTCATTAATTCAAAGCCACGCTCCACTAACCTGCGTCGCATCAATGG
This sequence comes from Platysternon megacephalum, assembly GCA_003942145.1. Taxonomy (NCBI): domain Eukaryota; kingdom Metazoa; phylum Chordata; order Testudines; family Platysternidae; genus Platysternon; species Platysternon megacephalum. The sequence continues at coordinate 3,916,986 of QXTE01000140.1, forward strand.
AACAAAGGGCAACCGCTTTGCTTGGCCTCTGACACCTGCCCACACACCATAAAGAAGTCAGTTCATTCCTCAGCTGTTAAACAAATGTTGATCTGAACTGTGTGCCTGTTGCCTCCTTACTCTCTAGAGTCTTTGGCTTGTCAAACGTAGTTCGGTAGCTCAAAACTCCAGTTAACACAGCCTGAAGTAGCAGTTATTCCCCACCTCCTTACTAGAAGCCCAGTTGTGCATTTGTACCTACTGAGTGTAAGTCTTTGCATTAACTGTATCCTGATTTTTCCAGTCATGGGATTGCCCTGAACAATTTCGCTATATTACAGCTTTTTGATTAATGGAGCAGAAACCAATACCATGGAACAAAACATGTAGCAAAACCCTGTAGTATGATTCCAACTGGCAACCCTCTGTAGAGACAACCACTTTAACATGCCTCTACACTTTCTAGTATACTTCCTTCCTCCCCAACTATTAAAGGCCATCTCCCTTCTACAACTGATTATTCTGGCTTTTGGGTGTAGCTGCTAAGACTTTTCACCACACAGGATTTCTGTTTCTTTGGACATTCGTGCATCAGCTCAGCTAACTCTACAGATCAAAGCCAAGGAGTGACCTGGTGCAGTTGGGCCAAGTGGGTCTTTGGTCGGCGACGAGTCATGGCCTTAGAGGACAAGGCTACCTGTGCTGACAACGCTAGACACAAACGCTGATTTGACACAAAGCAATCGCACCAACTAGATCTTTTCACCTGAATCCTCCCTACAAAAACTAAATTATATTTATTTCCTCAATCCCAGACCCAAGGACCAAGTTGACTGGGAAATAAAAGTACTTGGATCCCTGGTATAAGACACTGCAGGTACTGTCACTATAGATATGAAACTAAAATGCCAAGAAAGCCACACTGGTCCCCGTTAGAACAGTCATGTGGGAAACCAGAGACCCCACTTTATGACCAAAGAGAGATCCGAAAGGACCACAGATAAATAGAAGATTGTAAAGCTGAGCCAGCTTTACAGTCAAGAAAATTAACTTCCAGCACATGGCACTTCCCTGCTCTTTTCCATTAGAGCAGGTTTGCTTTTTCCTGCAGCGGGCGAGCCCATGGCATCGCACAGGGTTTCTTGATTAAACAGCTATTTACCATGTCCCATTTCAGCTCCCCCACGACTGAGGTTTGCTTCCCCGCAAACACCTGTAGATATCGGTGAGGGGCCTGCCAAGGTGGCTCCTGGGGTGCGCGCTGCTGCAGGGGGCAGGCAGAGGTGCCCCACAAAGGGTTTTTTTGTCGCCCCCCCGCTAGCCAAACGCAGAAGACTCTCAAGCGAGCTCTCAGCCCTGTTCTTCAGCCAGGAAGGGAAGCAGGACCCAGGAGGCCCCCGGGCTCCCTGCCAGCTCTCAAAGGGTTAAAAATGCAGCATGCACTGAAGCTCATTAGGCGAGGAAGCAATTGCGGGGTGTGGGTGCAAAGCGGCTCCCTCCTTCCCCCTGGGGCTGGAATAACGCCCGCTCCCCCCGTGCCCCCTGCCCTTGCTGGGCTGTAGCGCCCGGGCCAGCAGACAGCCGGGTCCCCGCTACAGCGCAGGGAGCCTCCCCGCGCCCCGGGCGAGAGACGTCCCAGCTGGCGGCTCCTTACCTTGGTGACAGTCATGCAGGAACGGTGGGGCCCCGGTGGAAGCAGGCAGAGCAAAGCAGGCGGGGGGACGCTTTGCCTGAGCGAAGCTGCTGCTGCTGGGGTGGGTTGTGTTTTTTGTTGTTGTTGTTTTTTTCCCCCCTCTCTCTCCCCCCCCCCTGCAGAGGAATCGGCGTCAGTGGTTACAGGAAGAGCGAGGGACCAGCCCTCCTCCTTCGCCGCCTCCCTCCCTCTCTCCCCGGCAGGCTGATGAAGCTGTCCTCGCCCTGATGGCTGCAGTGATGTCAGCGTGTGCATTTATAATGCATGAACCTCCTTCTCTGCAGACAGGAAGGGAGGGGGAGAACCAAGGAAACTGAAGGGAGTGGGGGAAAAGAAGCAGCGATTGACTGTGGTGGTGCACAGTCCAGAAGGGAACTCGCTGCCATTCAGCTTCAAGAGGGGGGGGGAGCCCTGTCTTTAACTCGGTGAAGAGCCCAGAGCCTCCCAAGGCCAGGGGACAGGACATGGGGAGACACCTGCTGAACTTCTTAAAGATGGTTTGTGGCGATCGTTTCATGCCCGCCACCGGGTCTCTAAGATACTAGGACAGGGGTCAGCAACCTTTCAGAAGTGATGTGCCGAGTCTTCATTTATTCACTCTAATTTAAGGTTTCGTGTGCCAGTCATACATTTTAACGTTTTTAGAAGGTCTCTTTCTATAAGTCTATAATATATAACTAAACTATTGTTGTATGTAAAGTAAATAAGGTTTTAAAAATGTTTAAGAAGCTCCATGTAAAATTAAATTAAAATGCAGAGCCCCCCCGGACCAGTGGCCAGGACCCAGGCAGTGTGAGTGCCACTGAAAATCAGCTCGTGTGCCGCCTTCGGCACACGTGCCATAGGTTGCCTACCCCTGTACTAGGACAATGGGCCCCTTATGAACAGATGCATGGAAGGATAAGTCAAGCACATGCCGCAGACACTAAACTGACTCAAAGAAAGTCATGTCCCCACTGAATTATTAATGCAATAGATTAAATGTGAGGATTGTATTGTTATGGCCTGTTAGGAGGCTTGGAAGGATTCCATTTTTAAGGGTACATGTTGATTTCACCCCATACACACGCAAAGCAGCTAAAGAATATTTCCATCCATTAATAATCAAAAGTTACAGCGAGGCAAAGTAAGAAAAATGCTGTTTGAGAACTTAGAGTTTGGTTTTAAGATATTTACTTGGCGTGTATTGATATGTGAGGTTGACCATTTATGTTTTGGCAGTTATAAACCTTTAACTTTTTGAATCTCAATCAACTCATTAAGTAATAATTGTCTGACTGCAACTCTGAAAATTTAAATCAAAAATTTAAAAGTGCTTAAAAATGTATATCATCCCTCAAAATTATATCTAAAAAACCCTGAATTCTGCTAAGCCTACCTTTTACGCATCCCTTTTTTTTTTTTTGCTACTTAGATTTGATTCAGAACACAAATGTGACCAGACATCGTTAACTGTGACAGTCAATTCTCACATGGCCACCTTAACGGGTGGCTTGTGATTTATGTAAAGCTCATAGTGATCAATAAGAGACAGAGTTATGGTTTGGAGCTACAGTCACTCAGACAACAAAAATGCTTGTTTATGAACATTGTACAAAGAGCCCGACACCTCATGTGCAGCATTTCAGGAGTCTGCAAAATAGTTTTGGATAGTCATGCTACAGATCATTAAATTTTGTTCTCATACAGTCATCAGAAAGGATGGTTACGTTGATTTTGGCCTAGATCCACAAGGGTATTTAGGTGCCTACCTCCCATTGACCTGGGCCCTTGGGCCAGAATTGGGAAGATTTCCATGACAGCCTTACAAGGCTGCTCTTGTGGTATACAGAAGAGACTCTCAAATTAGAATCCATAAGCCCCAAGGGGCAAAGGGCAAGTACCTGGATGATTTTTGTAAAGTACGTGCATCTACACAAATCCATTGGAAGTAGAACTGCATGGTCTGATTTTCATAAGTACCCAGCTCACTCGTTTGCTGTAAGGAACTGCTGGAATCGTTAGACACCACAGAGAAGTCATACCACTGCTTTTTCCTCCCAAAAAAGTTAACAAAGGGGTCCACACCCACACCCTTTACAACCCAGTACAATGAGCAGTTGGTATAGAGAAGGGGAAAAGAACAGAGGGTTCCATCAATAAGAAAAGTCTCTTTATCTGATGAGTAAGTCTCCTGTGTGTATTTAGAGCTGTTTAAGACAACCATTGCAGCACAGCAGAAGGCTTCAGCAGACTGAGAACGTGACAAAGCGAGAGAAAGAGTTGGGGCCAGAGTTTGAACATCTGACCTCCCTCTGCTAAATGGGAACATTTGCCTGGTATCCAAACCAAATGTGAGTCATCAAAGGAAAGAGCAGCTTGTTTCCCTTTTAAAAGCCCTCCCATCTGTTTAGATGCCTCCTCCAGCACGGATCCGTTCCACTAGGCGTGCTCAAAATCCAGGGGCTAGCTCTATCCGTGCGTTTGTTCGGAGTTTGGCACAAAGAGGCCTGATCCTGGCTGGGGGTCTTTATACGTTGGTGTAGTAGCAGTAGTCACGACTAAGAGGATTAATAACCATTTTGATACTTGGTCTTCTGAATTTGTATTTAGTGCATGTGGGAGACACTAAAAGAAATTTTAAAGGTGATAACGCTGCAAGAGCATCTGTTGTAGGAGTTATGCAAAGATTAGGAGAAAAACCACACATGAAATGGCAATGTAGACAGTTGTGTTTGCCCCTAGCACTCTGCCACATCGTTAACAAGCCACAGGTGTAAACCACACAAGCAGGTGAGAAAGCGATTGCAGGGTGGGGGTGGGAGAAAGAGGGAATAAATAGCTCCGTATAAAACCCACCCAGCTAAATGTCCATGTGTGTTTATTACCCTGCTAAATACCTGGGTATTTTTAAGTGAAGAGATACCTATTAAGGCAGGGAGCAGAAGTGTACAGCAGACCTATTAGCTGAAGTAACTAGGATGGTGATCCTCTATAAAGGCTAGAATTGGTGGTTGATATCTGTTTGTTTAAAAGGCATTTGTGTAGTTATTTGCTATGCTACAACAGTGTAGTGTTTTTTTATTAATGATGGATATTGCAGTAGTCAGAGCATGCCTTGTTCCCTCTTGTTTCTTCCAAATACACAGTCTCATTCATGCAACTATCTGAAACTATTTTATAAAATTGCAAGTGTGTAAAGTCTGAAAGCAGAACCTAAGAGCCTTTTATGTCATCGGGTCTGTTCCCCTTTCCCCCACCAATGCAATGGCCTATGTTCTGTAGTGTTTTATCCAAGCTGATCTTAAATGCCTTAGCTGGTGGAAACCCTTACTAAAGGGTTCTGTAAAAATCCATTCTTCATGATGCCACAGTGACCCCAATGCAAAGATACAACCAAAGCAAACTTGGTTTGTTTTAAATGGGAATTACTATGCATCAATACAAGTTTTGGAAGCAGGGCTGTCTTGAACAGCCCTGTACTTAAGTATTGAGGGTCCCCATTTATATCCCTTTTTTTCTAAAAACAACCTTCCTTTTCAATCTTGCCTCCTAGTCTCTCTTATCTGTTTCCAACAGAACCAGAGACTTTTCTTCAGAACGGTGTGTGTAGGTGTTTTACTAGACATGACAGGGTGCCATGCTAAACCCCCTTATTCATGCAGATACTCCTGTTGGTTCCTGGCTTGCATAGAGGTTACTGTGTGTGAGCAAGAGCTTGCAGGATCAAGTTCTATACGTGGCTTCGTGACTCCTCTGAGGGTTGTTCCCGCAAATCCCTGATCGTGGGAGCAGCTCTTAACAACGGGAGCAAACAGGACTTTGCAAATGACTGATTTCTCTAAGCAAGGGCTGCTGCCTGGCGAGAGCCTTCGTAGGATCAGTGCCTGCGTAAGAAGAATTCAATTGCCCTCTCCCCGCTGCAGAAAAAAAAGCATTCTGGCCCCGGTCTTGTGAGGAAATGCTGAGCGGAGTGGCCCAGCTCTTTGCAGGATTGGGCCCACTGCCCAGCCCTGCAGTTAGTGATTTATGCCAACTTTTGGGGGGCGGTGGGGGGAGGAGTGCATTCTCTGTTCCACTCTTATCCATCCCCCCAGGAATCCAGGGCGTGCTGCTTCAGGCGGCACCTGCTGGATTTATTCAGCAGATTCTTGTTGAGGTGAAGCCAGTATTTGCAGGGCACTGCCTCAGCAACGCAGCTGGCTGCCATTCTAGCCTCACTTCTTGTATCAACCTCTCCGCTTCTGTATGTTCTCCAAAACTGCTAACACGCTGGAGGGCGCAGACAAACTTCACATGGATGCAAAAATACACTCTGGGATGCAGCTTCCAAATTAATTGCTTGAATAAAGAGGTGCCACCCCCCCCGGCCGCAGCGCTGTTCACCTGCATGCTGAGCTTCCTGTGTGAGAAGAAACAACTTCTCTTTTCCCTCCAAAATAAACCGTGTGACCCTATGAAAACCACACAGACGTGGCATGGAGAGGAATGGGGCTGGGTGAGATGTTTGGTTCAGCTCCTATAGCTCACAGGTAGAGCTGGCTGAATTTTACCAGATTTTGAGTCTCACCATTTTTTTGTCAAAGTCAGTTTCTCAGTGAAACTCCCCGACCCCTCAAAGAAACTCACTGTTTTGACCAACATGAATTACATGATTGTTTACATCTTAGCAAGTGAAAGGTTTAGGTGTCATTTGGGGGGAACCATAAAGGCTGCTACAGTGAACTTTGAAAACTGATGAAAGTGTGTGTGTATTTACATAACAACGCAAACCAAAACAGGCAGGATTTTGCTCTGGGTGTGTTCAAAACTGTCTGACTTAGCTAATGTGTCGCCACACATTTTTAATTCTGCACATCTGCAGTCAAACCAGAGAGTAAAACAGTAGAGAAGACTTTCATACAATAAGGAATAAATCTGAGGAAATCCATAATCTGATCATAGATTGATACCTGTCAGCACGAAGCAATGATTTAGGATCACTAGTCCTATTTTACAGATGAGTAAATTGAGGCGCAAGGATACAGAGGGAGACTCAGGACTAGAATCTATGTAACCATATACCAGGCCCTGGTTTAACCACTATACATATTACCCTGCTAAGGTGTCTAAATGAATGTAGGGCTTTTTGGTCAAATATTTCAAGTGTGGCTCTGACTTGGAAGAGGTAGCAACTGGAAACACTAACTTTCACTGACTGTTTCCTAACTAATTACAAGAATGCAGAGTCTGCTGTGGCTCACTCTCAGAATTATCCAGTTACTACACTAGACACTATATGAAATTATTTTATTGCTACTGAATTAAAAACACTTCAGGCAAAGAATGTGTATTTCCACTTCCCCTTAAAGAAAAGCAGTCTGCCAGGAAACAAAGGATTTCCTTTTTATAAGGAGATCATACAGCCAAGAGTCTGATGAACAGAGCACAGTTATCTTCCCAGTGCTGATGCTTCCCATAAAATATTATTGGCTCCGATAACATGAGTACCAAGGGAATAAAAAAAAAATGTTCGTCCTCTGACACTCTTCTAAAAGCAACACTGCTTGCAAAAATAAAACAAGTTCTGTGAGATGGATTTGAAATCATGAGAAAGGTTAATGATTTAATGTAGAGTTAATTACCACTAGAGCAAGCCACCTTTAATTTCTCAACTATCTACAAATGACCTCTTTTAAACAAATACCCCCATTTTCCCCTATAAGCTGGCAGGCTAAATGCAAGGATCATTGCAAACCAAGATTAAGTTTAAAACTAAAAACACTTTTGTTAACAAGACAGGGGAATTAGACTGCTTAATAAGCCAGGCAGGGATAAAACAGCCTCTTACAATGTCTTATAAGAAGCGGGGAGTTCTTAATTAACCAAACAATAAAACGCTCCTCAGTCTGTGAATGGAAATGCCTGAGAGGGAAACAGGGCTAGTACCAGAAACAAACAGTGGAAGTGCCACAGCAAATAGAATTGGGCATGTATGACATTAGCCAGGGCGATTAACCCACGTCTGGCCTGATTCTGAGGAAGGGGCTGGATCTGTGGCTTTCTGACAGGCACGAGCCATGAAAGTTCTGGTTTGTGGCAGTTTGATCCAGAGGAAGGAAGGCTGGTTTGGCCTGAGGTGGAAGACCACTGCCCTTTACACAGAATAAATAAACCCTATGCTGCTTCCAAACATTGTGGCAAGTTCATGCTACTGGTCCAGCCCTTGCCAGCTGATGAGTGCAGGTGGCCCCCTGATTCCCCATAGATGGGAATGGGACTCTTTGGAAGCAGTCCACGGGAGCCACCTGTGCAGGTCATCTGGCCGGATTAGCAACTGAGCGAGCTCCTTCCATTCCTGCTCTCTTGAAACCACCAGTCTGCAACTATACAGCAAGAGAAAGTGCTAGAGGAACCCTTCTGCCTCTGCACCCTGCCCGCAGCTGGCAGTGTTCTCTGATCTGGGCATAACTCGTCTAGGGTTGCCAATTTTGGTTGGATGTATTCCTGGAGGTCTCATCACGCGACATAATCTTGAATTCCTGGAGACTCCAGGACAATCCTGGAGGGTTGGCAACCCTAAACTCGCCTCTGGCTCATCTCTGGCTGTTTCTTCTTTAGACCAGTTGGAAGCTGGTGACTACACCTGCCCTGGGCCGTCACCTGCCCCAGGATTTAGGGAACAAGAAGTAGAGAGGGCTATGACTGGCACAAGCAGCTGACTTCTAAAAAGGGCCTGTTGGCTAGGGATGAGCAAAGTCACCATTTCACACCGTCGGAAAAAATCTGTGGCGATGAAGAGGGCTACATCCAGCTGCTAACTAGCTACCCCATGGGTGTAAATCAATGTTCTTAACCCCATTTTGCAGACGTGTTAACTGACTGGCCCAAAGCAACCAGGAGAGCTGGTGTCTGTGCCAAGATCGGAATCTCTATGCTTGGCCTTTCGGAGGCCCCGGGTGGTCCCCGGCACAGAGAACAGAAGGCAGGAGTTGCTCTGCTTCACTCTTTAGGCCTCTGTGGCTGCCAAAAACGCCCCTTCCACCTCCTGCGCCACAGCTTGAGAATGGGGCCCTGTATATGGCTGTTTCTGGTAGCCCCCTGCAGTAGGGGAATTCTCCCTCACTGGATGTGGAGTGGGGGTAGGGCCCCTGTTAGCTGCCAGAATCGCATAAAGAAGCTGGAGCAAATACCAGGATCCCACCCAAGGTCTCTTAGAGCTTATGGTCTAAACTGGATGGCTAAACTATGTATGCCAGACAGCCAGGAGCATGAAGCATATGGGTGGGAGCTGAGACTTGCAGCTGATCAGAAGTGGTGAAAGAAATGGGGCTTGAGGGGCAATTTGAAGGCGAGTTGTTAGCTTTTAGTTACAGACATTACATTAAATGGTCCGACTGACATGAAAAGCCCCAGCACACTGAGTCCAGCTGCTCTGCAGCTTGTTCAAAGTGGACCAGCTCCTGTGTAGTTTGCTCCATCATTGAGACCTCTTCTTGGACGTTCATAGGGATCTACCCCACGTCGTCTGCTGCAGAGTTCCTGGTGCTGTCAATCCTGCCGCACCCTGATGGCATTGATATGGAAACGCTGGCTATCAGAATTTCTTCTCAGCTGCTCCCCGGGTGTATTTGAGATCGATCTGCTGGAATTAATTAGTACCAATTAACTGGTTGAGACAACCCAGCGCCTTGCTCCTGATGCAGTGAATAGGGACAGCGTGCAGAGGCAGGATGACAGTAAACAGGCCGCAGCAAATCAGCACTCTCCTAAATTGCTTCCACCCAGTGGAGCCCTACTGGCCTCTTTGGCCCTGTTTAATCGCGCCGGGGTTGATGGGGACAGCATGTCTTCCCGAGGGCCGCAGTGGCGAGGAAAAACAAAAACAAAACTCCCTACATTATTATTCAACATTGCACAGCTCGCCGCAAATGATAATTGCTATTGTCTGGTGTGTGCCTGGAAACTTCCCGGCTCTGGAATGGCTGCAGCTTCAGTAGAATTATTAATAGAATACAGAGGTTCGGTGCAGACAGTGAAGCCGGAGCCAGTGAAGTCCTTGTAAACAGGAAGCCTGATGGATGCTTCTGAGGAGCCCCCCTCCTCCCTGTTCAGCAGACCGGCCCGAGCTTCCCCCACAGACACAATGCTCACCCTTGTGTGGCACCAGTGTTTGGGCCAATTAGGCCTATCTCTAGCTTTCCCTGGCGCACGATATAAAGCGCTGGGCTCTTTCTGATTCCAGCCAAATAAGCAGCCTTGAGTCTGAGCTCCGTCAGCCAGTGACACTTCCTGGCCTGTTGTGAACAAAGCGCGGCCTGCGAAAGAGCCGCCCGGTTCCCAGAGCAAACCGTGGCAACTCGCAGCTGCTGCACTCTGAAGAGACGTTCCTTCCCTGAAGGAGGAAGGGGACAACTTACAGCTGCACAGAAAACTGCAGTGGGCCTGAGCTTACTAGAACAAGGGGAATTCACTGCACAGAATAGTGGAGTGCTGGCTCCGGGCATTGGGACACAGGGCCCTTCTGGGTGCACTGAACGGTCGTTGTGCAGCGTCCTACAACGTCAGGGCATGTGTGAAAACATCTGTGTGTTGCTGCACGTTTGTACAGGTCCTGCTGCTCCGGGGAGGGGGGGGGGGCGGGGGGAAGGATGAGCCTAGCCAGACGCATCCTTGCGGTCACAGCCTAGGTATTAGCTTTAACTGACATTCAGGCTGGGAGAAAATCCTCCCTTCCTGAGACCCAAAGCGACTTCCATTAAATAGCCAGGGGGCTTCTAATTTCACTGGGTGCAAATGCAGCAGCGTCCAGTCAGAGGTATGCAAACCCAGCAAACCCCAAATTTAAGCCAGGTTCCTTGTAGGGACTTTTATTATTCTTGTATTTATTTGTATTATTGAAACCCAAAGGAGCCCCAGTTATGGGCCCAGTCCCCCTTGGGCTGCTGCTGTACTCATCAAAACAGAAAGACCTGAGCTGCTTTTAGGGGGATTTGGGTGGGAACAATTCCAGTACATAGATCCACAGAACTTTATTTGAGTTTTGCTTTGGGTGGGGGGGCTGCATGGATTTCATTCAACCCCCTAACAGAGACTGTAACTCAAGGGCTGCCAACCCAGCCGAAGTGAGACTGGAGGCATGGTTTGCATAGGCCTTGGAGAACCGAACTAACAGAGTTCCACCTGCTCCCAGTGGCATACAAGGTGTCCTTTAATGACATGTGTAGGTACAGTATTCACACCCATAATAGGCACTATGGAAAACATAAACTGCAGGAGTTAAATTACCTGCCGTCATCCCATTCTAAGAGTCAAATTCTGGTCTCTCTCCTCTACCAGTGTAAATCCGGAGTAGCGATGCTGACTACGATGGAGTTACTCCAAAATTACACTAGTGAAAATGAGATCAGAATTTGGCCTCAAGTATAGGAAACGCTGCAGCAGGCAGTAAATTTCCCTCGTTAATGACACCCCCGGAGCTCAGTATGAATGTTGTCATCTTAAAATTATGGAAGTGTTTTGCGGAGGTTTGGCTGTTTTAGGGGATTCAGCTATCTTTGTATCTGTCTTGGGATTTCCAATAGCATCATGGGAATTAAGTCCTCTTTTTGCATGTAATCTTTGATTGCAAAGACCAGATTGAACTGCACATAACTAGGTTCACTGTGAAGATTTTTTAGGTTGGGAGTCCTGAACTGCACTTGTAAGTGCTGTTGCTGGGTGGGATCCTATTTCTGGCATCTGCAGCGTGTCTCCCGGTGGTGACTCGGAGAGCCGTGTCTAAGCAGAAATCTGCAATGACACAAAATCTCCTCAGACTGGGTTGTGCTAAATAATCGCTTCTGACTCGCTGAGCAATATGGTGCTGTAATGTTTTTGGAATGAAGCGGCTGTTGTGTTGAATAGAGCTCCCTCTCCTGGCCCTCTTCTGGACTTGTTTTGGAGAGCTGAATGGAGACCCCAGCATAAGCTTTGGTGGTTTTGGATCATTGCTGAAGAATGTCTTCGGCAAAGGAAGATTGCAGTCTAGATTGCAAGGCTGCATTTAGGTTTGTCGGGCTGTTGTCGTCCGAAGCTTTCCAAAATAAGAAGTTTGCTGTAAAATGGGGACCAGTCGCCCCAAGAAACCTATGATCTGTGCCTCTTGTGTCCATAATTCTTAGCCTTATTTATAGCACCCCAGAGTGTGCTTGGGGCTGTACAAATGTAGGAGTTTACAATTTGCAATAGATACAGGCAGGTCTGTTCAAATATATGGTGCATAGGCAGAGGGGCCAACAGGCAGGTAACCCCCAAGCTCTGAAAAGAACCCCGTGCTATGTCTTTGCAGGTAGTCCCTGCAAGGGTTCCCAAAGGAAGCCAGTTTTAAGGAGCGGTTAATGAGAAGATGGAGGGAGCACCACAGGGCAACCTGCAAGCAGGGCTTTTAATCTTGAGTTGGAACCCTGGCTTCGGCACAACCTCCGCAGTCCTGCGTGGCCTTAATACGCTGAAGAGGCCTGTGAGGGAGGCCAGCATGATCAGGCCTGAGCAAGGCGAGAATGATTTTCTCCTTTCTGCATCCCTTCCCTGCTCTCTCAAATAGGGACGAGCGTCCCCTTGCCCGTTCCAGGGGGCGCTGTGAGGTTCAACCAGCGAATAGGTTTGAAGATGAATGTCATACCAGGGTTGGTCCTGCGCAGTGCTGGGGTGGGGTGCCAGACACACGCACAAGGTAGGCAGCGGTCAGCAGGATGGACAATGCAGGAAACGTGATCCCGGCGTCCTGCTGAGCAGTCACCTCGCTGCTCCTGCCTACTTAGCTACGCATGTCCCTTGGCCCATCTCCTGCCTAGCAGCAGAAGATAGGCTGACAAAGGGCATGCACAGCTAAGGGCTAACTTGGCATACCGAGGATCCCATCCAAGTCCGTGTCTCCTCTGGCATGTCCATTCCATACCCGTTCCCTCCTCCCGGGGAGGAGGTGAGTGGGAGGTCTCTGGCCTGCTCCTTGCAATGTAAAAGACTGTGCCTAATGCTTAGCCTTATGCATGGGAATAGCTTCGACTCGTGATGGTGTGCCGTGACCTCTACGGTGCACCATGCCGGGACCATCAGGCTATTGGGGAATTTCACTTTACAAAGCAAAGAAAGCCCATTTGATTTGTATTGCGGAAGCTCCCAGGGGCCCCAGCCAGGTGCTACCTGTTGTACACACACACAACCAAAAGAGGGTCCCTGCCTCAAAGGCAGACATGGTTTGGGTTGCCTCACAACGAAGGAACCAGGGCCTTGCCCGTTAACCACGAAAGCAGGGCAACTAATGGATTTTTTGATGCACTAGCAATTCTGAAAAAAATAAGTCTTTCAGGTTTTTCTTCAAAATATTGGGACGGTTGAAAAGTCAGGGGGGCAAATGGGGGCAGGTTGGAACAAAACATTTTGTCTCTACCTGAAACTTTGTGTTGCAATTTTGGGCATTTTGACACAAGCAACGGCAGACTAGACTCACAAAATGTCCGGAGAGGAAGAGGTGGGGCCTCACCTGTGCGCTTTAGCCAAGTAGCTAGGGAACTCACCCGGGACGTGGGGCTCAATTTCCCCCTCTGCCTGATGTGGAAAAGCATTGGAATTGGCTCTCCCTCATGGCAAGAGAATGCCCTAGACAGTGGGCTATAAGATATTCTGCCGTGCCGTGGTCTTGAACTTGAATCTCCAAAATCCTTGAGTAACAGGCCTAACCACCAGGCTATACAGTCATTCTCACTGCCTTTCTCCGGCCCAACGGCTATTCATTGTCCTCATGAATGACTATGAATGACAATGGATAGCCTTTGGGCCAGGAAAAGGCAGCATTCCCCTCCCTCCTACCACAGATGCGATAACTGAATTTCCCAGCGCTCCAGAGCAGCGGCTTTTTGTTCATATTTTGCTGTGTGATTTGTTGGTGACATTTGCCCTCTCTTTGTGAAACTGGGAATGACTGACAATCTCCTTCCCCCCCCCCCCCCCCCCCCCCCCCCCCCCCCCCCCCCCCCCCCCCCCCAAAAAAAAACAACCCCCCCCCCCCCCCGCCCCCCCCCCCCCCCCCCCCCCCCCCCCCACCCCCCCCCCCCCCCCCCCCCCCCCCCAAACCCACGCGCTTCTCCAAATTGAACAAATAATCACTTCCCCGGGAGCTCCGGGGCCAGACGCTTGGATTGGGAGCCTTCCTTCCTGGAATTGTGACTAGTGCGTTTTGTTGGCCATGGAGCTTTGAACAAGCCAGGGGTGTTATCTGCAAATGAACTTTGCAGAGCGGGGCTGAGAGATCCTCATCTGAATTCCGGGCATTCCAGGGTTCTGCAAAGGAATGCGTTAGCTGGCTGCCTAATCTGCCAGCTGCTGGCTCCCGCAGGCCCTCTGACCTCAGCCTGCCCTGGGCTGTGTGTGGAGAATTCAAGCTTCCAGTAAAGGCTGTTTCTAGCCCTTTTCCTCACGGAGATAAAATGAAAGCTGGGCTCCACTTCCACCCTTCCCCCTGACAGCCCTAGCCCTCTTCACATGCACTTCTGCATCAAGCCGGTGTGGCCCCAATTCAGCAAATCCCTTAAACGCGTGCCCAGTTTCCACCAATTTGAACGGGGCTTAAGCGTGCCCCTAAGTGCTTTGCTGAATCGGGGCCTTCGCCCCCAAGAATTGCCTCGCTGACCTTTCCCAATCGCAGCACCTTCACAGGCCAGCCCCAAAATGCTTAGCCCGGCTCTGCTCCTTAAATGTTCTGCTGGGACCCAGCCTGCAGCTGCTCCCGTAGATCCGGTGCGAACCTGCAGCACGCAAGGAGGAGAGGGGTCAGAGCAGCTCTGTCCCCAGCCCTGAGCTGGTAGCAGGAAGGAAGGAGCTTGCAGCCCTGTCCCTCCAAACTAGCAGGGGAAGCCCACATTGCACTCCCAGCGAGGGGAGGCTGCCCGCCTCAAGAACCAATGGCCAGTCATCCCTCGGCTGGCTCCCCAGCCCAGGTCTGAGCACCCCAGCTGGAAACTGCAGGACCACCTGCCGGACACCACCTCTGCTGCCCTGAGGAACAACTGCCGGAGGCTGAGCTGGGAGGGAAAGGGTAACTGGAGGAGTGTCGGGGTGGGGGAGGGATGGGATCACCTGCATCAGGGACTGAGGGGCACCGTGTTAAAGTTTGGGCAGCGCACTAGGCATCCCTCCCCCTCACGCCCTGTTTGGACATCTAGCGCTCATGAAAGCCGGGGCCCAATAGCAGCAGCTACCTCCATGGTCCCTGTAACCGCAGGCACCGTGTGGGCAGAAGATCCAGGTCAACAGAGCCTTGTGGGGGTCAGAGGCTGCTCCGCTCCACCCTGCTCATAGGCTTCGTAATAATAATTAACACAAGAAATAATCAAACCCACTCAGTGTGCCCTCTCCTCCTCCCTCTCCGCCCCCAGGGTCTCCTAGAATCCCTGGCATCTGGAGCCCAGCCAAGAAGCATTTTGCATTTCAGGCCCTTGTGCTATTTCTTAACCGTGCTGCTTACCCAGATGAAGGGAAGGGGGTGTCTTGGTGGATGTGAGCACTTAAAGCGTAGTGATCAGTGTTCTCAGAGACTGCCTGCCCGCTCGGGGTGGCATGGGAGGCTGTCTCTGCGGAGCCTGGCTTCGCAGCATGGCTTGGAGCTGTCATGCCCAAGAGAGCCACTCTGTGCAATGCTGCAGACACAGTCAGTGCAATCTATCACCATGGGCTACCGCATCTCCCGAGAGGAGTAATAGCACAAACCTCCCTGAATCACAGCAACTGGGAGCATTTCTTCTGATCGATCCATCCGTCAGTTGTTTGCTCTTTGGTCTAATCTAGCTCATGGAAATTCAAATGTCTATCATACCCTTAGCGACAGGGATTTCGGTGTATGTGTAAACATATGAGAATAATAGCCGAGCAACCAGGTAACACGTAATTATTGTGCCACCAGGAAGTTCTCATGGCAAGATGACTCCTGGGGGAGTTTGGACGGCCCACTCTCTAGAATCTCAAAATGGAACTTTCTTCTATTACGTTGTTGCAAATGTTGTTGTCCTGCTGAAATGATTGGCTCTGTCAGTTGACTCATGATCTGTTTCCATGCCACCCATACTCACATGACTGGGAAATGTTCAGATGTTTATGGGCCTGATGCTGATGTCACTTCGCACGGGTTTTACCCCAGGGTCACTGAGGTGATGTTAGAGGAGTAACACCTGACTTCCTCTGATGTGAGCACAGATCCGGCTCCATTGGTCCAATACTCAGATGCAGGAAGTATCAGCTGTTCATTTGAATATGACTCTTCGTATTGCCTGGGGTAGGAGAATTGTCAGAAACAATTATCCCCTTGTGTGATGTATTTATTTGTGTGTTTTTTTTTCTTTTTTCTAAAGGATCCCCCCCCCAGCCTAAGGGGAGGACCCACAGGACCGGGAACCCAAATGATTCCGGGGAACAACTAATAAAAAAAACAGGAACAGGAGTGAGGTCAAAGGGTCAAAAGAAGGGTTTTATTTGTGTGTTGCTGTGTCTTTATTTTTTAGGATTAAAGTAGGGACTCAGTACGTCTTTCCTATCATTCAATTCCTTGCCCCTTCCAAGGCAGACCGTAGTCCCCCAGAGAAGCTGCTTCAGTTGCTAGACTGATACTGCCCCCAATCTTTGTCAAAAAGCCAACACTTCGCTCAATCAACTTTAGTCCACTTTTTACTGATTTAAGTTACATCGAAATACAGCACTCGGAATCCAAGACAAGTGGCTACAGAGAGGCTTGCACCTAAGCAACTACCGCTGTGAATTGTAACGAAGTTAGTTATTTCAGTTCCAGATGGTGTGTGTACAAGCCCAGAGCATGACTGCCATCTTCGTTTCTGGGGGTTCGTGCCAAATAGCTATTGTCTCCTTGAGGGAACTGGATGCTTGTAATTGCACTGAAAACAAACCAATCGACCAAACCCTTCTGCTTGAAAGCAAGATGTTTTGATTTTAAAATGTTGTTAGCAAGAACTAGGGTGACCAGATAGCAAGTGTAAAAAATCAGGATGGGGGTGGGGGGGTAATAGGTGCCTATATAAGAAAAAGACCCAAAAATCGGGACTGTCCCTATAAAATCGGGACATCTGGTCACCCTAGCAAGAATGAACGTCCCATCTTACTAACTCCCTGTTGTCATCTGGTTCAAATTAGAACTGGCTAATAGCCGGGGAGCTAGGAGGAGAACTTAGAGCTGTTTCGACTCGTTCCAAGTATGAACTGAATGCACTGTACAAATGAATTCCAAAATGCTAAGGAAATCACAGAGATTTCAGTTCCTGCCTGTGGCAAACAATTTCTAAAAGTGCAGTGAGGTTTAACTTTAGAAAGCACAGTAGATCAACTGGTGGGGTTTTAGCTCTTTCTCTAAAGCAGGACAACTCAACCCCAGAGTCACACAATAATCATTATAACTCACTGACACACAAACCTTTGTTGACCCGGCACTAAGGGTGCCAGGTGGTATTTTGTGCCATTCCAGAACACAGAATTCAGCAAAACTCAAACCTCTGAAAACCAGGCAATGAAGAGTTAGGGCACATGCCAACACAACCTTAACTCTGCCCCCTGGAGCTGGCAATAACCACTGGGAGTTATCTGCCTGCCCTCCAGCTGTATTTACTGTATTCGGTGTAGCTGTATTCAGGACCAGATTAGAGAATTTGGGACCCTCTGCATTATGGAAATTCCCCCCCATCTTCCATAAGGGAGCTGAGAAATTGAACCTCTCCTAGAAGCCTCCCTATTCTTACGGGGTTTGGATGGCCGTGGCCATCCAGGAGAGCACCAAGAAGAGGCCCAGCTGTCTCGGGCACCAAACCTGAGCAGCATTGCAACCCCGTGTGTAAGGTCACAACGCCCCACGCTGAATTTTGGCCTGGCGGCCCCCCCATCACAATTCATTGATTCACGATGGGAGGGGGAAGAGGGTGGCAGCTGGGCCAAACTGGTCAGGGCCCAAATAGGGTTGCCTCCTCTGAGAGGCAGAAAAACTGGCCCCCCTGCCCCATACCAGCCAGACCCTTCTCTTCTCCCCCCAGCATCCCCACCAGCAGCACCCAGGAGCCTTATCCCAGGGAGTCCCCCTACTGTCCCCTCCCAGGAGCCTCTGCCTTCCCTCCCCTCGTCCCCTGCTGGTGAGCCTCAGAACCATCCTGCTTTCCAGCACGGAGAGGAGCAGGAGCCTTCATTGCCACGTTGGCCCCGAGGACCCGGCAGGCAGCGCGGGACCCGGTGCTGCTGCGGCCGTGCTCCCAGCGACCGTGTGACCTGCGTGCTGCAATGGCTGCTGGCTGCCACGTGCTGGGTTTCCCACATGTAACGGTCCAAAGTTACACGTGAAGAAACACCCCCAGCGCATTGCCCCCGACCATGCAAGAGAGAGAAACAGCCAGGCCAGTGAAAACCGGCTCCGGTGGCAACGACGGGCCCCAAGCGGAAATCGGGAACCCGGTGCAAGCTCACGGGGCGCACCTTGGTTAACCCGGGCCTGCGTGGAAGGGTGGAGGGATCCGATGGAGCAGCTTGGCAGAGCTGTGATTGTGATGTGAGGAGATTTGGGAGGGCCCTATCCCTGATGGGGTGGGGTCTCAGCCTGCTCCCTGCCCCCCAGTTTGTGTGATTGAAGGCCGGAGGTGCATGCGTACGAGAGATGCGGTGTGCTTCGTCGCAGTGCTGCGTTCGCTGGGTTGTCAGCAGCAGTTCACAGGGGTGGCCTGACCGTCAGCAGCAAGGAGTGTGGGTTTCCTGACGGGCTAACGGTGTCAAATGGCACCCCAGGCGAAAGGGGGTGTACAATCTAGCAGGTGCCGCGCTGTTCCTGTGGAGTAGGAGTGTTTGAGTATAGGGCAGCCTGCAGTGCAGCTCCCCTAAACACCAGCTGGGCTTTGGCGAAGAGACGGCATTAGCCAGTGTGCCTGATCCCAGAGTCCCGGCACTATCGGCAAAGGCAGAGTCTGAGTCTGGGTGTCGCGGGGCATCGTGCAAAGAAGGCGGAGCTGACGGTGCCTTGGTGTGCACCTTTACTCTGCATTCCCCGGCTCTCAGAGGGGTGAGTTTTGCTGAATCTCACGCTCTGGAAGGGCACAGGATACCCCTGGGCAGGCTCAGCTCTGTGCTAACAAAGGAGGGAGGGAGGGAGGGAGGGAGAGGGGTGTGTGTGTGTGTGTGTGTGTGTGTGTGTGTGTGTGTGTGAAATACGCCTGCAAGGGGCCATGTAACAGAGCGCTCGTTCTAACAACCTGGTCACTGAAGTTGCTGCTGCTTGCAGAGAAGGCTGCAGGCTTAATTGGAGCCAATCAACCAGTTTCTAGTGGGGATTACTGACCCCTGAGAGTAATTGCTGGGCTAACGAGACAGTTGGCTCAGTACTTGGGAGGAGGTATCACCGGGAGGAACTGGCAGCAGGTGGAGCTCAGAGGTGTGAGCGGGTGGAGGAGAGAAACTGTGCGAAAGGTGCCATCTGCAGCATACCTGTGTCATGGCTTGCCCTGTTTGGGGAACAGGGCTGGAGGTATGTGTGGTGGAAAAGAAACAGATTGTGTGTTTGTGGCTGAGAGACCATGGCAGAAGGCTAGACAGAGCTGCTCACCCGGTAGCTGAAGAGGTCCCCTGTGACAGTCTAGTTCAAAGAGTGGGGTTTTATAGTTTATAGGAATAGAGCAGTATCCCTTGAAACCGTTTGTGAGTCCTCTAGGGTGCTCATGTGTTCTGTTGTAGAAGCCATGTAGAAATCAGCCAGAGCAGCAGAGTGTACATAGGTAGGTGGTGGCTGGGTGTATTTCATAGTGGTGCCCCATTGTGCCTGTGTATAATCTTTGTTGTGTAAAGAGCAAAAGACACAACAGTTCTCCCCTATCTATGCCGGGGTCCTATTATCCCTCCTGTCCCCTCTCTCTTGGACTTGCCTCCACTTCCCAATGTGGGGTGCTCATTTACCTTGGAGAACCCACGCTCCAGGCCCCCGTTCAGGAAAACAATTAAACATGTTCTCAAGTTTCAATGACTTCAATGGGACTTAAACATGTGGTTAACTCAGCACCTGCTTAAGTGCTGTCCTGACCAGGGATCATTGCCTGAACTGGAGCCTTAAGCTGTGACTGTAACCAGAGTCCGTTCGTTCCAAAGTGACCTCAACTGCTAGCTACCTGTTGAGGGTTCCTTGTTTCCTAGGTTTAGTTTTAGAGAGAGCAAAACAGGTGACCATAAAGAGGCCAGCAAAGTGGGGTTTAACCAGAACTCTCCGATGGCAGCAGTCCTGGTGACTACTAGTTCTCGTTCATCTGGCGCAGGTTACTAGCCAGAGAAATGCTGGTGGAGATACTGCTCAAGCTCATTATGGAGCCTGCGTCCAGGAGACACGATCTTTTCTTGTATCTTCTTCATATCCCAGCTAGGAAGGATTTTGCCTTATTTTGTTTTCCACAATTCCAGCAAAAGTGCCAGCTGTCAGCAGTGAGCCTGGCTCTGACTCAGAGGTGGGCAAACTACGGCCCGCGGGCCATGTCTGGCCCTTCGGACCTTTTAATCTGGCCCTCGAGCTCCCGCTGGGGAGCAGGGTTGGGAGCTTTCTGCACGGCTCTCAGAGACAGCGGCATGTCCCCCCTCCGGCTCCTAGGCGTAGGGGCAGCCAAGGGGCTCCGCACGCTGCCCCTGCCCCAAGCGCCACCCCCCGCAGCTCCCATTGGCTGGGAACCCTGGCCAATGGGAGCTGCGGGAGTGGTGCCTGCGGACGGGGCAGCATGCAGAGCCGCCTGGCTGTGCCTCTGCATAGGAGCTGGAGGGGGAACATGACACTGCTTCCGGGAGCTGCTTGAGGTGAGCGCTGCCCGGAGCTTTCACCCCTGATCCCCACCCCCCGCACTTCAACCCTCTGCCCCAGCCCTGATCCCCCTCCTGCACCCCGAGCCCCTCATCCCTGGCCCCACCCCAGAGCCCGCACCCCCAGCTGGAGCCCTCACCCCCTCCTGCACCCCAACCCCCAATTTCATGCGCATTCATGGCCCGCCATAACATTTCTATACCCAGATGTGGCCCTCAGGCCAAAAAGTTTGCTCGCCCCTGCTCTGACTCAATGGCCAAAGGCACTCTCTGATAGGCCAGCTGCTGGGAGCCATGAGAATGCACATGTGATTTAAAAGTTCTTTCTCTTATTTATCAGAACACCCAATAAATGCTGTAATTTGTGAATTTTGGGCTAAGTCGGGTGGGAAACCCAATGAGGTTCTTAAGTGTTTCCCATAAGTTTGCAGGAGGAGGACTGGGGATTCTCTTTGTGGCTGGGGGAAAAAAGACTTTAAAATGTCCTTCAGAGTGATTCATTTGATGTGTTGGGTGTGCTGTGCTTTTTATGGCCCTACCCCCAACAAGGCCATCTACATCACTAATACTAGTGGCTGCTGGTATGAGGATTAAGAACCATATATATATATATATATCTTCTTCCATGAAGAACTACTACTTCTATCAGAGACAAGGTGGGTGAGGTAATGACTTTTATTGGACCAACTTCTGTTGGAAAGTGCAAGCTTTCAAGCTACACAGAGCTCTTAAGACCTGGGGGTTATATGAGCACTGTTGGTCACAAAAAAGAAAATGTGACTTCATGTCAAGTTGTTCATTATTTCCTATTCAAGGAGAGAGTCTCTCTCAATCTCCTGCCTCGGATAGCACTAAATCTTTGGGCATGGAAAGAACGTGAAGTGGCCAGATTCTCCCTGTGTCTTCCCCGAACTGATCTCGGTAGTAGACATGTGTGGGCTCAGTGACTCTGAAAATCAGGCCTATTAGGGCTTGTCTACATGGGGAGTTATTCCTGACTAACTCTATGGGCTGGTCTTCACTAAAGGGGAGATCGACGCTGCTGCAATCGATGCAGCAGGTGTCCATTTAGCGGGTCTAGTGAAGACCTGCTAAATCAACCGCAGATTGCTCTTCGGTCGATCACGGTACATCGCGGGAACAAGAAGAGGAAGGGAAGTCGACCAGAGAGCGTCTCCTGTTGGCTCAGCGCAGTGAAGACACCGGGGTAAGTTGACCTAAGCTACATCGACTCCAGCTACGTTATTCACAGAGCTGGAGTAGCGTAAAACTTAAGTCGACTTACCCCCATAGTGAAGACAAGCCGTATGTGTGGGCACTCTTTGCTACATGTGGACCCTTATTCTGGAATAAATCAGGAATAGTTCATCTGCTTTAAATTCATACCCTACCTTATTCCAGATTCACTTTCATGTGTAGACATGCTTTTGTTTAGATGCCTAAATATGGGTGTGGATGCCTGATTTTAGGCACTCCCATTTGAAACTGTTGGGCTGTAAAGGGATTCGGGAACAAGGCCCCCCTGTTCCTCTTGAGCTCCACAAGCAGGAAGTTGGGGATTCCCCCTGCCCTTTGCTTTAGTGGTGTTATCTGGGGTTGGACAAAACACCTCCAGAGGCCCCAGACCAGGGGATTGTTTCACACCCTGGTTACTGCTTTGGCAAACAGTCTCCTGAGCCTGGGCATGGAGCCTGCTATACGTGGCTGATTCCAGCTTTTCTGCATCGGCTGAGCAAGCAACCCGTAGCGATCTGCATTCCTCATTCTACTGCTTCTCTTGGGCGCCTCCCAAAGCCATGCTATGTTCATCTGCAAAGTGTAGCAACATTGTCCCCTTGTTTTCCATGCCAGTCTGGATGGATGGCCTCCCTGGGAGTATGGGAATCTGAACTGGCAAACAGTGAATGACTGGCATTAATCACTCGTTGTCTTATGTGCTGAGCTGTTGGCATCTCAATTAGCTGTCAATCTACTTTCCTGCCAAATCGCTGTCTAAATCCTGTGTGTTATTGAGTGCTGGGTCTCTTAAATGCAATATCACACAACTCAGCCATTCAGAATTATGCGATTGCTTGAACCCCCGAAAAAGAGCGACCCTTGTCTACCTAAAGATTGGGCATATACGTGTAGCAACATCTGCATGCCACGTATCCACAGAAGTGTCATTTTCCCTTACAGAATTGTGCATAAATTGCACACACAGAAGCAGCATGTCTGGATGTTTGTATTTATAGAATTTTTTTGCTGGGACTAATTGGATCATAACAATTCTTGGAAGTGCTTTCGTGATGTGCCAGGTCGATTGGGCAGGAACGGTCCAGCTGAGTTTATACCATGGCACATTCAGCAGCCGGAGATCAGGACACCTAAAGGAAAAACTTTTTTAAACTCTGAGACATTCACTCTGGTGCCTGGGTTGCTATGCAAAGCTGCCAGCACTGTTTCAAAAACAGCTTCTCCCATGCCTGCCTGCTCCCATCACCGTGTCTCCACTTTCTTGAGATCCTGTATATCCACAGTATCCAGAGTGACTTTGTGAGGCCTGACAACTTCTCCTCCTTATACCATCATCTGGGGTTGGGTCCCTGTGCAAACATGCACCATCTTCATCTGTCTAAGACAGCAGTAAAGTCCACTTGCTTATCTTCTTTGATGCAATCCATCCACTGCTTCCTTGGCTTTCCTCAGAGTCTCTTTCCTACCATCCTCCCCTTCCATGCTATCTTCACCAGGTCCTCTTAATTCATCCTCTGTACGTGACTGAACCAGCAAAGTCATGCTTCCTGGATTTGTCAGCTACAATGGACTTTGACTTCCATCTTAATGCTTTCATTTGGCATTATGTCCCTTCATGTAACTCTTCTTATTGCATGAAGACGTCTCATCTCACACACCCGTTGGCATTGAACCTGCTGTCTCTTTACTGCCTATGCGTCTGCACCTTTGTGCACTGCGGGGCATGCTATTGTTCTGTACAGTTGGGCAAAGGCTTGTCATTCACAACACCTGAGATGTTGTTCCACACATCTTCCAGCACTCCCAGTCTGGATTGTAGCTCACATTCAAGCTTGCTGTCTTCCGTAACCCAGCCAGTCCTGTTTAATCTCCATTAATCTCTGTGTCCAATTTCCCTGTGGCACTTCTACAAACCTGCATGACCTCAATCTTAATCATGCTCAATTTCATCCCATGCCTGCTTAGCTGGTCATACCACTGGCTTACTATTTCCTCCACATCTTCTTTTGAGGATGCCCTTATTATTTGTCATCTGCATACAGCGGCGTCTCACCTTTCTTCCATTGGGATCTTCCTGCTGACATAATCCATCAACACCCTAAACAGCAATGGGCTCAGGGCTGACCCTGGTGCAGTTCGATTTTTCCCTTCAAAGGGGCTTGTCATTTCAAAACATACTGTATTTGGATCACTGTTTTGGGTGACCTATGTAGTTCATTCACCATAGATAGTAAATCCTCAGACACTCCATATTTCCTCAGCACTGGTGTGAGCATCTTTCTGTCTGCTTATCATATGCCTCTTCTAGTCTGTAAAAGCCCAGAAGCTATTGTGTTGGTACTGTCTGCTTCTCTATCCCCTGCTGAATTACAAACATGGCATTAGTGGAAACTTCTCATCCTTCTCTAAAGCAGAACTGTTCTTGTTTGAGGAGCGGTTCCATAATTCTCCTAATCCCAGCTTCCAAGATGTGTTCCAGCATCTTCATTCCATGCAACAATAGCTTTATCCCTCTCATTTCCACAATCCTGGATGCTTCCCTTATTACTTATTGGTGCAAGTCTATCCTGATCCCAGTCTTCTCTCACCATATGGCTTTAACCACTCTGCTTATGCCTCTGGCACTCAGGACTTTCACAGGTCCACCATCACTTCATCAGGTCCTGCTGCCTTACCATTCTTCATTTCCTGGACTGCATTTCTCCTCACCTCCTCCTCTGTTATGTTTGCCTTAGGCATCACATTAGGATCACAAGTTGGCAGCTCCACCATAAAGAGACTCAAAATGGTGTTTCCACCTCTCCTTCACTTGTTCAGGTGTTACTAACAGTTTCCCCTGGTCATCCATTACCAATGGTGTTGCAATAATATCCTCCTTCCCAGGAGCGCCGCCAGCTTTTTCGGCGCCCTAGGCAGCGGAAGGTCCCACCCCCGAAATGCATTCCCCGACAGCGGCGACGGAAGGTCCCGCCCCCAAAATTTCACTGACGACCGGGGTGCTGGCGCCCCCCAAATAGTAGCGCCCTAGGCGACCGCCTAGGTCGCCTAATGGGTTGCGCCGGCCCTGTTCCTTCCCTTTCATGTTGTTTTTTGTAATGCTATAGATCATCTGGAGAGACAGGTGTGGGTGGCTTACAAACTAGGCATACTGGTTGTCTAGGGCATTTTCTTTGGCCTTCTTCACTGCCCAGCTGGCAGCTCACTTTCTCTTTACACTCAACAGATTAATTTCTGTTGTAGCATGTTTTGGATTGCTACCTGCTCTTTGTCGCTCCACCACCACTTCTCTCTTTCCCTCAGTGTTTTCCCCATCTGCATTGTCCACAATCCTCTTCTGCTGCCGCAATCACGTTCTTTTGAGGTGATTCCAATTCTTTTCGGCCGATAACACATTTGCTTCCAGATACTCCTCCTGTACTGCTGGCACAAAGTTCTCTGCCACCCTTCCCCTTAACTGCCTGTACTTTAATCTGGTTTCTTTTGAGCTTAATTCTCTCATTTTACAATGCTCAACCATGTTGGTGCGCAGCTCTGTCTTACTAGGTATCGCTTTGCAGTCCATAATTCAGCTCCACTCAGACTTCCTCACCAACATCATATCCGTCTGGCTTTTGTCTCCACTACTGCTGGGTGAGTCACTTCGTCGCACACTCTTTTGGAACCATGTATTGGCTCTCATCCGTTGAGTGGCAATACACATGGCTAGTAGCCCTTTCCCTTCTTCGTTCAGAGTCCCTAGGCTGAAACTTCCTACGCACATTTCATACCCCTTTTGGGTTTTGCCTGTGTGCGCATTCATATCACGCCGCACCAACAGCTCCTCTGGCACTGCTGTGCCCACGAATCTTAGCAGAAACTCTTCTCTTCATGGCATCCTTATTGAGGTGCATAGGCGCCTTGGCGAGGTGATATCAAACCGAGCACGCTCTTTAGCTTAGTGACAGATGACAGCTGTATGAGTTACTCCCAAACTTCAACCACCATCTTCCTTGGCTTTCATCTCACTACCCCCGGACTTCATTGCCCACATACTTTACAATCTAAACCTAGCTTCTTCCCTGCATTCCCCATCCATTGTGGTTCCTGTAGGCACAGAAGATGAAGACTCCTCCTTACCATCATCTTGGCTACTCCACACCTTCACCAGTCAAGCTGGATACTTTCAGTGTTGCTACTCTTATGATATGGGACTTCTTTGGCTGCGCAGGTCACTGCTTTTATCTGATTATTCACTCTAACCATTAGTCCCCCCCAATCCTCTAGAGGACAGATCAGATGCTGGTCACCAGAAATCCTATTGGCCGGGGGCTGCTAGGCTTGAGGTGGGCTGATTTCCAGCATCGGGCTCAGAGCCCCTCCCATTGTTGTAAGTCCTGACAACACAGGCTTAAATTTGAGGTCTGGAGTGTTAGTGGTTTTCCTCTTATCTGCTTCCTCTCCTCAGTAAGATGGTCACCGTCTGCAGGAAATACCAGCTGGCAATAAAATGCACAGAGCTGGTTCCTTTGCTCATGTAAACCGGTGTAGCTCCATTGAAGTCAGTGTAGATCGACTGACTTCAACCACCTGAGATTCCAAACCTTAATTTCCCAATGTATTTCCCAGTTCATTCATGGTGAGAAGGGAATGTTACCTTTCCAACTCCTCGGCTGAGTGAAATGGGAGCAGAATTTTTGTAAAACTTAAATGTTGCTAAATTTAAACTTTCAGTAAAAATCTTTGAAAGCTCTTTAGTCCAAACGTGAGATCCAGCACCTCAACAAATACTTCAGTGACGGAGGAGAGTACAAAGACCTCAAACTGCTCAAGGGTGGATAAAAACAGCTCGATAGCATCCAGCTTCTGTCTGCGCATAGACAGAATAAAATCACCCTGTTGACTGGAGAAATTGTACTCTGGGTTTCCACCCACTGCAGCCCTCTCCTGGCTTCACTGCTCTGCAGCGTCTTGTTGCTCTTGCCTCCTCCCAGCACTGTTACGCCACCGCCCTTGGGTTTGAAGAGATGCTTGCTTTTGCATGCCTCTCTCCTCAGCAATTCTCATTCAAAGGCCACACACGGATAGCACCATTAGCAAGTATTCCAACTGTGCAGGGGAATTGCAGGAATGCTGAACAATGCTGATTTTTTTTTTTTTTAATGGTGATCCCTGTATTTGGCTTGGGAAAAGCCCCTCCCTCTTGCTAGAACAAAGATTGTATAGCTACTACCTCGGTCTGTTAAATTCTGTCACCCAGTTTTATATAGAGACAGGTGAACAGAAGTACTCTTCTGTCTCTGCAGGTCCCCTCACTAGTGTCTGAGGGTCTGTTCCCTCCCGATAGGGCCTTAGATAATCTGGGGACCAGAGCCCGTGTAAGTACCTAGGTAGCTTTGAGAGTTCTGCTCTTGGAATCCTAGTGAAAGGTGCAATGCTGACACGCTGCCTTGACGCTGAATGTGAGAGATACAAGGACCCTGTACTGGGGCAGTGCAAGGTTCCCCAAGTTACACTCATATGTCAGACTAACCATCTGTGGGCATTTGAGGGTCACTTATTGGGCCCATTCAGTCCTGACCTGCTGTGAAGACTGCCCAAAATGGCTGGTGTTTGATGAAACGGGTCCAGACTCAAACGCACCGAGTAAGGTCTCCTGCTGGGAAAAGGTGTAAATCTAACTTGGAAACAGAGCTATGGCTGCAGTAACAATGACAGGGGGCTTGACTTGTGAGCTGTTCCTGGATGCCAGAAAAATGGAGACAGAAGCACTGCAGCTGAGCCTTGACGGGAATCCTGGATTTGGGTGGGCTTGGATGATTTAAGACGTGTTTTCCAACTCTAGCTTTTGGTTAGTTTATGAATGTCTGGCAGCATGGCCCAATCCACGTTAAAGGGAAACTTGGAACTCCCCTCCCACCACCCCCTGAGATACGAGCACTCTCCAGTCTCACTGAGGTCAATGGGAGTTGCAGGCTCTCTAAAAATGAGTCATGTTTTCATTGCGTGTCGCACGGGAGGAAGTTCTTGTGAACAGTGACCCAGGTCACGTTCTCCTCTGAAACTTTCATGCTCACCGGCAGGATCTCTGCTATACCTCACGGATACAGTCCTGTCACTCAGAACGGGATCCTGTGTCTTGGAAAAGCACCTGTTGGTAGCTGGAAAATGGTGCTGATGAAATAACAATAGAGACTGTTCGGGGAGTTATGGAAAGGAGCAGTAAAAGAAGATGTGAATGGAAGAGCTTGGTAGTTGTAAGGAGTTGTGTGTCTATATACTAAAAATTGTGTTCTGAACATCTGTGAAGTGACCCTAGCCTCTGTTTGCCAGAAGCTGGGAATGGGTGACAGAGGATGGATCGCTTGATGGTTACCTGTTCTGTTCATTCTCTCTGGGGCACTTGGCATTGGCCACTGTCGGCAGACAGGACACTGGGCTAGATGGGCCTTTGGTCTGACCCAGTCTGGCCGTTCTGATGTTATGTAGAATTCTACCAAAATTCAGCTCCACGTTTGTAGTAGTCCCTAAACCAAAAGCATGAAGGGTCTAGTCCTGTACGGTACTCCACTCCACTGCCATCCATGGGAATGGTGGTGGCTTGCCATGGCACAGAAGCAGTGTTTTGGGGATGGGGGTTAACAAGTCACCTTGGATTATGGAAGAAACGGGCACTGCTCAAGATTCAACCGGGGGCCTTTGGCCTACTCTGCCGAGTAGGATACAGCTTGCTCTCCCTCGTGTGGCTGGTCAGCTCTGGCTTCACCACCTTCAAGCCCACTTTGAGGAGGCAGATGTCCCAACATGGAGCTGGCCGGGTGCGTGGGAGGGTGCCGTGGCTGCGATTGTGTGAGTGGGGGCAGGGGGACGGAGGAAGCATTTTGGAGGGGAAACCTCCTTGTGTCCCCCACCCATGTCCTTGCACACCTGCACCAGGTACAGTGCACTAGGACCCTACGAGTTAATCACACATAGCCGTTAAAGTTGGGACGTGACTACTGGCAAATCTCCAGGCCCCAGCAGCACTGATTCCTCCACCACACCCTGCCCCATATATTGGATTGGTCTATAGGGCTTTTCCCTAGCCCTCATCACCAGCTCTCCTGTTCTCTCCTCAGTGCAGTGTTAAATAACTCCGGCTGTGTGGCTCCCACCGTTCTCCCGTAGGGCAGGCAGCTGGACGTTACTCTCACCTCTGCTCTGGGAATCAAACAAGCTGTTTGAGGAAGAGTATGAAAGATCCGGTGTCCTCTGGGGCTGCGGTGAGCTCATGTGACTGAGCAGCAGCTTGGGGAAGCCAGCCCTGCTCTTGGAGCCAAGGAGCTGTTTGCATCACTGCTCATGAGCTGCTTCCCATCCATGAGTTGTCAATGGATGCCCTGAGGCAGTTGGCACTGGCCTCCGTCAGCTAGGGTATGGGGCTGGATGGAGCAGGTCTGCTCTGGTCTTGGCAATTCCCATGTTCCTGTGAACTCCACTGATGGCCCTCAGGAGGAACTCTGGGCAGGGAATGGAGGCCTTTAACAGGGATGTTCTAGGGTCTTTACTAGACACATTCAGGCTACTTGGGTAATAACCCTTGTTACAGAAGCAGGCCATCTCCGTGTTAGCCAATCATTTGCAACCTGAGCCCAACTTTTAAAAACACGAGTGAGAACATTTGTCAAACAGTTGAGTCCTGTTCAGCTTCGGGAGTACTTGTGAGCTGTTTGCGTTGACTCTTCGTTGAGTTGTGTGGTGAGTCAACTAAGTCTGATGATAGGGTGACCAGACAGCAAATGTAAAAAAATCGGGATGGGGGTGGGGGGTAATAGGAGCCTATATAAGAAAAAGACCCCAAAATCAGGACTGTCCCTATAAAATCAGGACATCTGGTCACCCTATCTGACGATTCTCTTTCTGCTCCGCCAGTGGATAACCGCCTTGGCCTGCGTGAATTTCAGAATGGTGAAATACTTTGTCTGAAATTTACAAAACGTTCCCAATTCCCAACCGGTGACCTGATGGCAAAACCGGAGCAAACTGAGCCTGGTGCTTCTGCTAGTGGCCACGTTTGTGAATCAGCTTTTGTCTGTTTGACCAGTTCTAGGGCCGGTCTAGGCTTCCTTACTGGGGGCTCATCTGGCTGCATATTCAGCACGCGCTCTCTCTTTCTGTGGGGCTCTGGGCACTGCCTTCCCACCCTCCCGAAAGCCACCTTTGTCTAAACAGCCTTACCCTTTGTCTGCGTCCCCTTTAGTGTTTGGGAAGCAGAGGGTGCCCTCTAGTGTCCAACTATTAATAGTACAAGGGTGCTGGGTTCTTTAATTAAAGCACAGAACTCCCACGACCCTACGCTGCTCCAACAGCCCTCCAGTCCAGACACGGCTTACACGGTGCCGTAAAATGACACACTCCAGCAGTGCCTGGAGTCGTGCGCCTTTGCACGGTCATTTCTAGATGAAAGAGTAAAATGACATTCTAGCACTTTCATCAAACAGCACAGCACAGCATATCCGTCAGTGACACGGTGTGGTTGAGCTCTGCTGCTAGTTGTCGTTGTTGTTCATGAGTTGGTGGGAACATACAATTTGTCTGCTGCAGCCATTGAAGCCGAATGGAATTTGTGCCCTTAAATCTGAGAGCAGAATTTGGACCTAATTATTGTTCGAATACCATTTCCTTTTGACGTCTGACAATTAAAAACAGGCTCTGAGCACCCCACCAATACATCTCCAAATGCACAGGTTGGGTGGAGTCTCACTTTCCCCTAAACAGCAGGGTTTGATATAAAATCCTAATCCCAGAATACAACTAACAGCACCTCAGACACTGTGGTGATGAGCACAGTATAAGACCCTGCCTGGAGCAGAATAGACGCCTCGGCATCCCCTAATTGTCCCTCAAGGGCCTGGGGGAACAAATATGGCCCTGCGGTCCACCTTCAAAGCCAACAGATTTTGGACGTGGGGCAGGAGACTATAAATAGACCATCCCTTCCACCACCAATGGATCGGTTTTTGTCCCTGTAGGAACATTCCATTTGAACACCACTGATGCTTGGCTGGGTAAGCAAACACAGGTTAAGGTTTTCAGCAAAAACGTGCTGCCCCAAGCCCTGGCAGTCTGGTTTCCAAACTTGGAGTCCCCCCTGCATGACCTGGTGCCATGTAGACATAGGGCCTTGGCTTTAGTTGCTCAGTCACTCACTTGTTAGTAACCTGACTCTTCATTCGGGTCTTCCCCATGAGGTGTATGGCAGGACCAGCTAACGTGGAGCAGCCATGGAGACCATTCTAGGTTCACATTGTGGACCTCTTAGTAAAGGGATGGCAAGCCAGACTTGAATCATGTCAGCAGAAATGCACTGGCATGTATTGAGGAAATAGCTCACCAGTCGTCCTAAGAAATATAATAAATCCATTAAACAGCCGAGCCATGGGGCTCTGTTTCTGAAATCTCTGCTACGCGGTTAACCCTTTGCTGTATATGCTCATTATCTTGCCCCTCCACCCGAGAGAACTCTCTAACTACCCTTCTCCCGCTGTAAAAAGCGGTCTGTTTCATTTCTAAATGACATTTCCATATTCATTCTGAACTATATCAACCAGTGGAACTCCTTGCCAGGGGATGTTGTGAAGGCCAAAAGTATAACTGGGTTCACAAAAGAATTAGATGAATTCATGGAAGACCGGTCACTCAGTGCTATTAGCCAAGATGGGCAGGGATGCAATCCCAGGCTCTGCCTGTCCCTAAACCTCTGACTGCTAGAAGGTGGAGCAGGACAACAGGGGATGGATCACTTGATAATTGCCCTGTGCTCCATGGTGCAAGTAGAAATCATTTCTTGCCGGTATGCTGCACCAATGGGAGGGACACAAAGGGGGGGCATGTGATCTCCCCACGTGACCCCCCCCCCATGGGACTCCTCCCTGCCCCCAGCCTGGGCTCCCCATGATCCACATCCATCCCCCCGTTACCTGGGGGAGGGAGGGCTCTGACTGTCCTCCTCCCGCTGTGCCGGAGACTTCAGCTGTACAGACCCCAGGCAGGAGGACTCAGGAGATGCAGCTGCGTGGAAGGGCAGGGGGCCGGGCTGGGGGCGGTACAGCTGCGTGGAAGGGCT
Organism: Platysternon megacephalum; assembly: GCA_003942145.1. NCBI lineage: Eukaryota > Metazoa > Chordata > Testudines > Platysternidae > Platysternon > Platysternon megacephalum. The sequence goes on from QXTE01000140.1 coordinate 3,948,776, forward strand.
GGGGGCCAGGCTGGGGGCGGTACAGCTGCGCCAGAGGAGCTGCTGGCATGGGGCCACCCATCGGCCCCACGTTCTGCTCCTTTCGCTGCCGCGGTTCCTGGGTGATCAGGGTTCTCCAGAACCTCAACAGCGAAAGGAGCAGAATTTGGGGCCTCCGGGCAGCCCCACATCGGCAGCTCCTCCGGCACGGCTGTACCACCCCCAGCCCTGTCCTCCAGCGGGGCTGCTGTACAGACCCCAGGCAGGAGGACTCAGGAGATGCAGCTACGTGGAAGGGCTGGGCTCGGGCTCCTCCTGTGTCTTTGCGGTGCGCGGTACCGGCTGTAAATATCTGACTGGTATGGCGTGCCAGACCGAACTGCCATATTTGCACCACTGCCTGTCCGGTTCATTCCCTCTGAAGCATCTGGCACCAGCCACTGTCGGTAGACAGGATACTGGGCTAGATCGACCTCTGGTCTGACCCAGTACGGCCGTTCTGATGTTAATGATCAGGAGACATAATGGGACATCCCTGTGTGGGTATCTTCCCTACAGGAAAGTCCTGTGACTAGGAGAGTCGCTAGCTAGGAGTCGCTGACTCACTCCATCCAAGGTCACAGGTCAGAGAGCCAGGGAGTCAGACTGATAAAAGAACCAGCAGAAACGTCTGTCAGCAGCAGTGGCTGTGGGGACCCTGTGTCTGCAGTGGAGACGTCAGAAGAGAACCAGCTCAAACAGAGTCAACTGAGGAAGCTTTTGGAGAAAAGCTCCTTGAATCCAAGTGGCCAAGCACAACAGAGCGCCTGCCTCTGGGATGAGGAGACCGGAGCCATGACTTTAATAGATCCATTGAAATATACAGAATGTTCCTCCCCCTCTCTCCACAGTAGTGTTCTAACTTAAACGCTAATCACCAACTGTTAATTGATTGTTAATGAGCTTGCTGGTAGGGGGTAGTTTAATGTGCAGTCACTCAGCTCTTCAACAAGTTGTCTGAATTCATCTGGAGCCGCAGCTGCTGAATCTTAACCAGCAACCTCCAAACAGAAGCCTTGTCAAATACTTCCTTTCCCTGCACCTTTTTGGTCAGGCTTTGATCTACAGACTCTGGCGGGCAAACCGTTTCCCCTGACACATCGGGAGGTGCTTTGCATGAGTGGAGCTGGCGGTTCATAAAATCCCAGACACCAGACCCTACTATGGGAAGCTCGGCTTAAAGATTTTTATGGTAAATAGATCAGCTGATGCTGAACCGCGTGGCTGGCCAGGGCCGGGGTCCCAGGGCGGTGTTGCTAATGGAAAGCACACGCCGTGAATAGTTTATCTTTCCCATTAAGAGTCGGATGCCTCCAAGGGAGGCTGAGAGAGGAATTTTCCTTGGCACGCTGTGCTTGGGGGCAAGCACCAGGCTGGCCTCCATCTGGGCCCGTGCTGCACAGCTCAGCTCCTTCATGCCCCACAGGCAGCTGGCAGCACATATGAAGATGGGTGTTGACTAGATTTCCAGCTCTTGGAGTGACGGGCGCTGCCACTAATCCCCACTTTGTGCTAAAAGTGTCTCTGGAGCTGCGAGGCACAGATCCCACGGTCAGGGATGCTTTGCCAGCTGTTGTGCACTGGGTGTCCTTGTTTCTCCCTGAGGTGACTCACTCACCCACCAGTCCTGATGGGAGTCACCTAGGTCCTCTCTAGGGCATGGAGACAAAGCCCTGGGGCAGGCAGTGCTGTGTCCTCCTTGGTGCTGCAGAAAGCCACACGTCGAGAGAGGAAGGATGGTTTAGTGGTGAGGGCGCTAGCCTGGGACTTGAGACCTGGGTCCCATTCCCTGTTCTACCACAGGCTTCCTATGGGACCTTGGGAAAGTCCTTTAGTCTCCACAGGCCTTTGTAAGCTGTATGTATAATGGAGAGTACTTCCTTTCCTCACCAGGGTGCCGTGAGACTAAAGGCAGAGGCACTCCGATACAACGGTAATGGATGCTGGAGAAGTACCCTGGATGGAGAGATGTCCTCTTCTCTACCACCACCACCCCCGTTCCATGCTCGGTTTCCTCCTCCCCCCCTCTGCTAACACAACAGCTAAACTTTGTCACTGCCCTAGAGGCACTGGCTGCAGAGTCCAGGAAGGGACAGGAATCGAGACGGGCCTAACTTGCCAAATTTGGACCCAGACTCTCCAAAGGCTGCCGGCAGAGGAGAGGTTAACAGCTGAGGCTCAGGTTCAGCTCGCTACTTACCTGAATCCTCCAGAGCAGGCGGCATTAAAGGTGCGTCCGGCTGCAGCAGGCTCACCAGAGAGAGCTTGGGGAACTCCAGACTGAGTTTTAGTTGCCCACCTCTTCCCTTTCCAGTCCCTTGAAATGCCTCCTGAGGGTGGGCAGGACAACCCCGAAGGGTAGAGCGTTCTCGTTAGAGCTGGCTGACCAATGGAAAACCGGCTGTGTGAAGCTGTTCTCATTTTGGCGGATTGGAAGTGGTTTGAACATTTTCTAAATGACATTTGAACACTTGCGAATTTTAAATTCCCCCCCCCCCCAATTTTCTTCTTACCTGGCTTTTTGCCACAAAATGTAATAATTGGAATTACAATATAATTCCAACTATGTAATTCCCTTTGTCCAGAAATCCTAGTTATCCTAATCCGCAGTGTGCCCTCAGGGTAGCCTTATGTTAATTAATTACATTTCTGTTTATCCAAATGCCCGGTTAGCCATAACTGTTGGGTGCCCCCCAGGCCGCGGAGAAAATGGCAGGAGTGTGTTATATATACTGAGGGAGGGGGACGTGTCACCTTTTTTCTTTTTGCTGCTGTGTAACTTTTCCAAAGTTGGGGAAGTCTTCAGTTAAGGTGGTAAAAATAAATTAAAGGAGGCAAGGGGAGGGGATGCATTTTATTGCATTGATGGGGAGGAAGGGAGGGTCAAACTCAAACCTTTGGGCTCTGACAACCTCCCCCTTGTGAATTTTTAATTTTTTTTGCAAAGTTTTTGTTTAAAAAAACCCACCACTTGGTCCAAAAAGCGTTTTGAAGGAATAATTTCACACACACCCCTCCCCCCAGCTATTTTCAAAGCTGTGCTATGCACGAGGCACAGTGTCTCAACCCAGGCATTGATCTAACTCTGAACTACAGGCCACAGTGACCCACTGATCCCATGGGGGGGCGGGTCTGTAAGGGGTTACACCCTCTGTATGATCAAAAGCTGCCTGCCAGGACATCTCACAGTGTGAGGCATGGCCCCAATCTGTTAGCTCCTGACACAGAATCATAGAAGATCAGGGTTGGAAGGGACCTCAGGAGGTATCTAGTCCAACCCCCTGCTCAAAGCAGGACCTAATCCCAACTAAATCATCACAGCCAGGGCTTTGTCAAGCCGGGCCTTAAAAACCTCCAAGGAAGGAGATTCCACCACCTCCCTGGGTAACCCATTTCAGTGCTTCACCACCCTCCTAGTGAAATAGTGTTTCCTATTATCCAACCTAAACCTCCCCCACTGCAACTTGAGACCATTGCTCCTTGTTCTGTCGTCTGCCACCACTGAGAACAGACAAGCTCCATCCCCTGATGGCATCCTGATGTCATGGGCAGGCCGGCGTCTTGGAATTAGACAAATTACTTCACTCCAGATCTGCTATGAAGTCTTTCAGACCATCCATTTTCTCCCCTGAGTGTGGATTCTGTCAGCTCCTGGTACCCCAGATCTTTGTGTTGAGAGGGCTGTGCACACGTTCGTGCAGAGTGAGCAAACTCTTGTACACTCGACCTTGAATTGTGCTGGTGATATTTAAAAGTGAATTAAAGAGTGGGCCCAGAAGAGAGAAAATACACACAGGCTACCCCCCCCACCCACAGGCTACCCCCTTCCCCACCCACCCCACCCCACACACACACACAACTGCTGCATTCAATCAGTCCACAAACCCTGGATCTATCAGACAGCTGCTCAAAACAAGACTTGAGGCACTGCCATCTTGTGGCACTTTTGAGGTATAACGCATAAATAACATTGCTGATAAGCTGTGGGGGGGGGGGGGGAATTGGTGCTTTGTCTCAAGTCTTGCCCTGTGCAGCTCAGCTGAGTGATGGGGATGCAGGGTGTAATTCTGGGTTGAATCTGGCCCTGAGAATTTATGAAGCAATTTCTATTTCCAAAGCTTTGTACAAATGCAAGCCCGTGATCTGAACGAGCTCTCCCCTGCTATCTATTGAACTGGGGGGAAAGACCTCAAGAACAGATCGGATTTGCGTGGTACTTTGCCTAGGTGATCGGCAGACAGACCAGCTTTGCCAAAGTGATCATTTTTGGGCTGGTTTTTGGGGTTAAAATTCACTCAAGTCTCGGATGCAGGGGTAATGAAATCTTATCCTTGCTGCATGACTAACGGGCAGCAGAACTGCACTCAATACACCCTCTGGGTGTGTGTGTGTGTGTGTGTCCGTGTGTGTCCCCTATCTATAACCTCACTCACTAAGCCAAATCCAAGTGAAAGTCAGAGGGGCAGGCAGGTGTTCCTACGTGGTGCCGTGGGTTCTGTTTAAAGGGCCCTAGATGCCATTTGACTCCAGTGTTTAAAGCAGAGCTGATTAGACTGAAGTGAGAGTTATTGTTTTTCCCCAGTGATCGCTAGAGCTGAAATCACTGAGTTGGTCTAGGGGGGGCTGAGCCTTGGGCCTAGTGTGGGGACGGTGTTGCAGTGAAAGAGACAGCAGACGAGGTGGCAGCAGCCGTGAGGTTCCCCACTAACCATTAGGGACAGGGCGAGGTGGTGGACCCTTGGAACGCTGCATTGCAGCTACAGACAGCAGCATCAGGGGTGAGCAAAGGCTGAGACATCACCCCCCCCGCCCGTTCCCTTGGGTGGGCTGGGAGGTGAACCCACGTGAACACATCCCTGGACTCCGAGACTTTTCAGGCATCAGACAACAGACCATGAGCGGGGTACAGCAGAGAAAGCGGGGAGCGGGGAGGCAAGGGGGAGTGGTGTTAAAGGGCCATTGATCCATTGAATTTTCACACTGAAAGGTGGGAAACAGGCAAGGGGCTGCTGCCCAAGACACTGTGGGATGGATGTTTACTCATTGTTGGCGTAGTTTTGAATCGTGGTGGGTGTTTTCCCAAATTAATGCTGTTCCCTCTTCTCTCACTAAAAATGTTCTTTTGTTATACACCGACTCAGGGCTTGCAGGGGGGGAAGCACTGCCTCTGAAAGGTGCCTGGGTGGTGGTTAACTTTCCCGGGTTTCTGGGTGGGGGTTTAAGCTGGTTCTGTTTCTTAATGGAGGTTAAGTCCATTAACGGCTATTAGCCAGGATGGGTAAGAATGGTGTCCCTAGCCTCTGTTTGTCAGAGGGTGGAGATGGATGGCAGGCGAGAGATCACTTGATCATTGCCTGTCAGGTTCACTCCCTCTGGGGCACCTGGGATTGGCCACTGTTGGTAGACAGGATACTGGGCTAGATGGACCTTTGGTCTGACCCAGTCTGGCCGTTCTTATGTTCTTAATGTTAAGAGGAACACCTAAATATTGAACCCAGCTCTTGCTGCTGCTACACCATCTGGCAGAAGGGTTCCAGAAATATTAACAAACAAATACCCTGACTAAATATGTGACACGGTTTTTTAAAGAGTAGCTTCTGAAGTCAGATGAATTTTTGAGAGGCAGGTAATTTAAGGATGGATTTGCCAGTTTAACAGAACATCAGATGAGTTCACACCTACAGATAGGAAGTGGCACCTGGTGGTTACAGCAGGAGCCACAGAGATGTAATTTTGTAATGTCTATTCCTGGCTTTGCCATTGACTTCCTAGGCAATGCTTCTTGGTGCCTCCGTTTATCCAAATGTGTAATGGAAAATACTTCCCTGCCAGTGGTGCTGTGAGCCTGTTGGAGGAACGGCAGTGCCTGTGATTATGAACATTGTTAGATTTGTAGGTAGAAGGAGTTGGCGAACAAATCCTTTGCTGATCCAGAGCAGAGGTTAAGCCAGAGATTTGGTTCCAGCCAAGCGTAGGTCCGCCCGAGAAGTAGACAGTATGTCAGTGCAACTGACCTGGTTTAAAAACACGGGATTGAAAAGCCCAGCTGCATGCTAATGGAGAAAACAGAATTCTCCGGGAGGAAAAATAAATGGTTTGGAGATGCTGCAGCCAAACAGTGCACGCTTAATTTAGATAGAAATACAGTGCGCCATCCAGCAGTGTAACTGGAAACTACCAAGTCCCATCAAACGGGCTTTCCCTCAGCAGAGGGGTAAGGGCTGCATTGTAAGAACTGTTTTATCCAGTCTGTCTGTGGATTGTCACTGTGTAGATTTTGCTCCAATTTGACCTCTTCTACCCATGGGCTTATGGTACCAATGTAGTTGCCCCATGCAGAGAGCTGATGGACATCAGTGATTTGGTGACTTCCATGCCCTACTGCCAAACAGCTGGTGGCAAGAGACAACAGCCAATGGACAGTCTGGCTTCTGTGTCCTGCACACGCTGCGCACTGCTCAGCCTTTGTTCCTTTCCCATTCATCTGAAGCTGGAGCCACTGGCTAGCAAGGGACCATCCCAGAGAGTTTCTCACTCACCACCTCCCCTCCCTGCTCCTACCTGGCAGCGTTTATAGAACCCAGCAGGGGAGCTGGGCCAGATTGCTTGAACACTTTTTTTATGTGGCCAAAAAATGCAGATTCAGGTCAACGGAGACATTTCACGAATTTGTGTGGACTTCAGCGAAATTGTTTCAGTTGAAATGTTTTGTTTGACTTTCTCAGAACAAAATATTCTGGCTTCAAAATTACCTTTAATTTTATTTTTGTAAAAAAGCTCCCAATTGAAATGAAAGCTTCAGTTTCAGGTCAAATGAAATACTTGACTGGGCCCAAATTACTAGCGAACCAAAACCTCCACTACTCACAGACCCCTACTCAGTAGCCGTGGTGCTGATGTCAGACTGGTAGTTTCCGGAGGGTGGGTGGGGCAGTCACAGATGCAGGAGGTGTAGATCTCACTTCACGTTGCGCACTGCACTACGGGGTCTGCTCGGATTCCTTCGAGAGCGGCTTGCGAGGGGGCTGCTGTAGCGTGCATCTCTTGTCAGCTGATCCAGGAAGCTGTCTGGTGCTGGGTTCACTTGTAGCCCCTACCTTCCTGTGCAGGCAGAAGTCAGATCCTCGGGGATAAAACCACGAGTGCTAAGAGAAGGTGAGTAATCATGATGTCCATGAGCCTCTCCGCAGAGCTTCTGAGGTCCACCATACTCCTCCGGAGAAGCTCATGGCTCTTCATGAGGTCTGCCTCCCCTCTCCAGTCCATCTCCTTCCTTCCCTTCAATAAGCATGTTGAAGCCCCGCCCAAGCAGTCAGCAAGTCTTGTGCTCCCCTGCCAGCTGCCTCGAAATCAAGGGCTGTGCTGCTCTCCATGCCCAGCGCGCGCTCTCCTTTGGGCTTCCCCCGCTGATAGGATGGGGCCTGAATGCAGAGAGCAAGGCCCTGCTGGGATGATGCACAATAGGGGAGTCATGGACCCGTGGGGACTTGCTGCAAACTGAGCTTCTAGCCAGGTCCTGCCTCTCGGCCCCCAGCCCAAAACTGGGGAAATCAGCGAGGCTCCAGGTGACCCTCTACCTGAGAGTAAGGACTCAATATGTCCACACTGCGTGGTGAACCTGGGGCTGCGGCACCCGTGCTTGTGGACTCTGGATTTCCAAGCCTGCCCTTGAGCGTCCCAACCGGGGTTTACAATTGCTGGACCTGGGTGTCCCTGTGGCTTGAGGTGCGGCCATGCTGTAAAATCATAGAATNCCTCCACTACTCACAGACCCCTACTCAGTAGCCGTGGTGCTGATGTCAGACTGGTAGTTTCCGGAGGGTGGGTGGGGCAGTCACAGATGCAGGAGGTGTAGATCTCACTTCACGTTGCGCACTGCACTACGGGGTCTGCTCGGATTCCTTCGAGAGCGGCTTGCGAGGGGGCTGCTGTAGCGTGCATCTCTTGTCAGCTGATCCAGGAAGCTGTCTGGTGCTGGGTTCACTTGTAGCCCCTACCTTCCTGTGCAGGCAGAAGTCAGATCCTCGGGGATAAAACCACGAGTGCTAAGAGAAGGTGAGTAATCATGATGTCCATGAGCCTCTCCGCAGAGCTTCTGAGGTCCACCATACTCCTCCGGAGAAGCTCATGGCTCTTCATGAGGTCTGCCTCCCCTCTCCAGTCCATCTCCTTCCTTCCCTTCAATAAGCATGTTGAAGCCCCGCCCAAGCAGTCAGCAAGTCTTGTGCTCCCCTGCCAGCTGCCTCGAAATCAAGGGCTGTGCTGCTCTCCATGCCCAGCGCTCGCTCTCCTTTGGGCTTCCCCCGCTGATAGGATGGGGCCTGAATGCAGAGAGCAAGGCCCTGCTGGGATGATGCACAATAGGGGAGTCATGGACCCGTGGGGACTTGCTGCAAACTGAGCTTCTAGCCAGGTCCTGCCTCTCGGCCCCCAGCCCAAAACTGGGGAAATCAGCGAGGCTCCAGGTGACCCTCTACCTGAGAGTAAGGACTCAATATGTCCACACTGCGTGGTGAACCTGGGGCTGCGGCACCCGTGCTTGTGGACTCTGGATTTCCAAGCCTGCCCTTGAGCGTCCCAACCGGGGTTTACAATTGCTGGACCTGGGTGTCCCTGTGGCTTGAGGTGCGGCCATGCTGTAAAATCATAGAATATCAGGGTTGGAAGAGACCTCAGGAGGTCATCTAGTCCAACCCCCTGCTCAAAGCAGGACCAACCCCAACTAAATCATCCCAGCCAGGGCTTTGTCAAGCCGGGCCTTAAAAACCTCTAAGGAAGGAGATTCCACTACCTCCCTAGGTAACCCATTCCAGTGCTTCACCACCCTCCTAGTGAAATAGTGTCTCCTAATATCCAATCTAAACCTCCCCCACTGCAACTTGAGACCATTGCTCCTTGTGCTGTCATCTGCCACCACTGAGAACAGCCGAGCTCCATCCTCTTTGGAACCCCCCTTCAGGTAGTTGAAGGCTGCTATCAAATCCCCCCTCACTCTTCTCTTCTGCAGACTAAATAACCACAGTTCCCTCAGCCTCTCCTCGTACATCTTGTGCCCCAGCCCCTTAATCATTTTTGTTGCCCTCTGCTGGGCTCTCTCCAATTTGTCCACATCCTTTCTGTAGTGGGGGGCCCAAAACTGGACACAATACTCCAGGTGTGACCTCACCAGTGCCGAACAGAGGGGAATAATCACTTCCCTTGATCTGCTGGCAATGCTCCTACTAATACAGCCCAATATGCCATTGGCCTTCTTGGCAACAAGGGCACACTACTGACTCATATCCAGCTTCTCGTCCACGGTAACCCCCAGGTCCTTTTCTGCAGAACTGCCGCTTAGCCAGTTGGTCTAAAATGGCAGGGCCTGGACCTGAGTCGCATTAAAGGAGTTTCTTGCCAGTGGGAAATTAAGCTGGCTTGTTCTTAGTGAAATTCCAGGCCATCCAAGTAGAACTGGGTGATTTTAATAAGCTAAACTGAGCCTCCCTACTATCTAACCCTGCCAGCACTAGCAGAGGACATTCTCATTAGCAGATGTTCTTCCTGCCACGCTGGAAATTGCCCACTTCATATCCCATTGTACGCTGCTCTGCGCAGAGGCCTATGTAGGGTGCATGACTAGTCCCAGCCAAGTTTCTGTTGCAGAATCGCTAAGGCCTGGCCTACACTAGGAATCTAGGTCAGTATAGTTATGATGTCCCTCAAGGGTGTGAAAAACCCACACCACTGAGCGATGCAGTTAAATGACCTACGCCCTGCTGTAGACAGCCCTAGGTTGACGAGAGATCCCGGCGACCTAGCTACCGCCTCCTGGGGAGAACCTGTCCCATTGGCGTAGGGAGCGTCTTCACTGAAGCGCTGCAGTGGCACAGCTGCAGAATTTTAAGGATAGACAAGCCCTAGGCCACATTTTGAAAGGGGCCTTTACCTGGCCTCTGATTTTGCACCGGTCACTTTGCTGCCGCAGTACATTGTTGGTGCAAGTGATGATATCGGCACATCCAACATGGGGCTGCAGTTAGGGAGTCCGATGTCTAAATTCTATCACCTTTGCCTGCGATAAATGGTAAGTGCAAAACTAGAGGCTTTTTTTTTAAACCACATGCTTTGTATTTTTAAGTGGCTGACTGTCTCTTTAATTTTCTGATGTCAAAAGCACTTATGTCCAGCCCTGCACGCTAAGAATGTCTAACACGCAATTCCCAAGCCATGCAGACCTTAGTCAAACCTCTGGAGGATTCTAATGGCATCTGTTATAGAGATGTTTCTGATATCAGACTCGGATAATCCACATCCCTTTGTGGTGATTCATGTTCTAAGCACATCCTTATGTAATGTCGTCTCTGCCAAATATTTCTGAGAAAAGCACTGTAAATTGCAATTTTTTTCTGTTTCTCTTCCTTTTTATTTTCAGCCTTTTTTCCTTGCTTCGTCATTATTTAAACAAACTCCAGAGTTCAGACAGGAATTTTATCCTGGGTCACCCACATGCAAACTTGCCAGCTCCCCCTTCCGCACCTGCAAACAATGGAGAGCAATTTAACAGTAATCTAAGCTTCTCTCTAATCACTATCCTGGGTTATCTATGTCTCTTATCTGGCACCCCTGGCTGTAGTAGTGTCCAGCACTTCCACCAAAAAAAAAAAAAACTAAAGCAAAAAAGAGCCCAAGGAGCAGATTAAATTCTTCCCTATTCCCTAGAAGGCTTCATTGTAACCTCATAGGGCCAAATCTTGGGATCGCTACTTGATTTCATCCAGGCCTCACTTATGCAAATTCCCAGGGCCTGGCCCATAATCTATTGGCTCCCACTACAAATTACCCAGGTAACCAAGCCATGTAGAGCCCACCCTCCACCAGCCACCAAATCCTATGGAGTCCCAAGCACAGCTCCTGGCAGAGGGGAGCCCTCAAGCATTGTTCATAAGATCAAGTTAAAAACGTGCCTATTACAAAAGGCCTGTAAAGAAGATACACTAAACTGGCTGCTACTCCTTGCTCCAATGGCTGACGTATTGGCTATGAGCGTTAGTATCGGTTTTACTTCGCCTGTGCACAGCTGCGTTGCTGAGGTATAAAGGCTCTTTATTAGGATGAGAATGAGATGACCGCATTGTAATTCCCTTTCACTGAATTCCTCTCTCCAGCACCTGCTGATGCTACTTGCCCAACACTGATGGACAAGAGCAGGGCTGATTTTTCTGTGAAATAGACACACAAGGTGGGTGAGGTAATGTCTTTTTATTGGACCAACTTCTGTAGGTGAGAGAGACCAACATTCGAGCTACACAGGGCTCTTCGTCAGGTCTGGGAACGGTACCCAGAGCATCACCGCTAAATGCAAGGTGAACAGACTTCGCATACGTTGTTAGCACCTATTCCAAGGGGCTGTAATGGTTCTCACTTGGGGCTTGGTCGGGAAGCATGGCCTAGCAGTCAGGGCCACCACCCATGACCAGCAGGAGGGTTGTTGGTAGGGGAGCCCGGGCCCTCCCTCTCCACTGGGCTCCGACACAGGGCCCTTTGGGGCTACCAATGATCTGGCAACCAAGGCTGCTTAAAGCTGCCCTCCCTGGGCCACTTCCTGTCTCCCCCCCTCCCCCCCCCCCGCCAGCTCAGTCCAAGGCTTTCCCCTGCTGGGCGAGACCAAACCAACAACATAAGAGGAGATTACCAATGTCCAAATGCAGAGGAGAGGGGGATGGGTCCTCCCTTGCCTCAGGGAGGGCCCTTTGGGGCAGTTATGTCAGAGACTTCCGCCTTCCCTCTGCTGTGTGCTGCTGGAGCCACGGGTTGCAGGTCTGCTCTCTTCCAGATCTGCCCCCAAATGAGCTGTTTCCCTGCCTTGTCGTTCCTCCACCAGATGGCGCCTTTGCTGCAGGTGGGGCAGGGTGGGCCCAAAATAATCCCTTAACCCCTTGTGGCCCTGGGTGGGGTTTGTAGACCTCATCACAGGGACCGTTTGAGGTAGAGTGGCCCATTACCACCTCTGCAGTCACAGGACAAATAGAATGGGTTACAGATTGTTGTAATAAACCGTTAATCAGGTGTCTCTGTTCAGTCCAGATTTTTAGGGTCTAACAGAGTTATGAATTTTAAACTCCCAGGGTCATCTTTTGAAAGTGTTGTGCAGGTTTCCTTGAGGGTGAGGACTGATAGGTGACATCTAGACTGATGGCTCAGTGGAAAGTGTTCACCCACAGGTGATTGTGTGTGTGTGTGTGTGTGTGTGTGCGCGCGCGGGTTTTGTCTTATTTTCGGCTCTGTGTTTATTCAAGTGCCTAGTGATTGTCTGGTTTCACCCACATAATTGTTGTTGGGGCACCTAGTGCACTGGATGAGGAACACCACATGTTGTGATAGGCACGTGTAGGACCCATGGAGCTTGAAAGGTGTGTTTGATCAGTGTAGCAGTGGAGATTGTCTGTCTGCAGGTTCTGCATCTGTTGTTCTGGCAGCGTCTGGTGCCACTTTGAGTTGGTGTCCTGGTCTCTGGGGGGCTGGCTTCTGATGAGCCTGGAGAGGTTGGGGTGGGGGGTTGTCCGAAGGCCAGAAGAGGGGGTTCAGGCAAGATTTTCTTTCAGGATGGGGTCTCCATTGAGTATGGGTTGTAGTTGTTTGATACCCCACACTGGGGTGGTGGATGACAACTAGGAGTGTGTGGCTGGAGGGGGTTTGATTTCTGTATTGTAGCAGGTTCTTTTGGGGTATTTGGGTAGCTCATTCCATGATGCGATCTACTTCTCTGGTGGAGGGTCCTTGTTTGATGAAGGAGGTTTAAAGTGTGCTAAGGTGTATATCTGCACTGTCTCCTCAGAGCACATTTTGTGGTATCTGTGTGTCTGGCTGTAGAGAGCTGATGTCTTGGTGTGTTTGGGGTGGCTCCTGGATCTATGAAAGTAGCTGTGGTGATCTGTAGGTTTCTTGTATATGGCTGGCTGTAGGGTTCCACTGGTGAAGCTGAAGAATGGCATTCACTTGTCTCAGAGGGAGATGGATTTCCCTAAATACAGCCATGCAGTTCAAATCATCTAGAGGGGAACGGGTGCCTCTGGTGCCTCCTGCTAGTCAATTGTTCCCAGAATCCTGTTTGTGTTGAAGTCTCACTGATGATCCCATAGCCATCCCAGAAGGGTGGGGTGCATAGCTTGTCAGTGACCGCCACAGGTTCCTGAGCAATGGAGATTGGTACCCAGTAATTTCCCCCATTAACACCTTCCTCTTTCCCTCTGAGATCAAAGGAAACATGAAAGGAGAGAGAGAGAGAATTGCCGGTGTGTGGGGAGGGGGTTTGCATGGGTCTGTTGCCAGGGAAACGTGTTCCTCAATTTGAGATGTTTAGCATTTTGATCTCCCTCTTCAGTTTCAGCTCCCAGGGACTCAGAGTGCACTGCAGCATCTGCGAGGGTGACGGGCTCTCAGAGTCTTCTAGAGTAGAGACCACACTGCAATAGTCTCCTGGAAACCTTCCCGGCCGCCATCACGTGGGCAATTTGCAATCCCATTGCGTCCCTCTGGAAATGGCAGCAATTGCATACCTAGTAAAGTAATGTCAGGAGAGTATTGAGGTACTTTGGCTGCCTTTTATTATGTTTTAATAGCTGGAGAGAGGAGGAGGCATTTGTGACGTTGTGCAGTCTATATGATTTTGTAAAAACATAAGTGAGTTTAATGTAACTGGAATATGCTTCATGCAGAAGGTATCATCACAAAGCTTATAATCGACTGAGTGTGACCATCCTATTTGTATAAATGTACCACTCTTGTATCTAAAACTAGAAATATGAAATATAACTCTGAGGGCCTATTGTAATTATGCAAAGTGTGGGCCATTGATGGTGGTTTGGAATCTTGATGACTCCCATTAACCAGAGCCATTGTCCGCAGATGGCTGTATTTACCTGTGAGTCTTCCTGTATATGTGTGTGTGCTGGCAAGTGGGTAATGAAGTCTTACAGTGACATGTGATCATGTCACCTGAACTGGAATCCATCTTTAACCTGGTGCTTTTCCAGTGAGGGGGGGTGGAAACCCAGAGGGACAAAGGATTCCTGCCTTATGCAAAAGATATATAAAGGGGTGGAAGAGAACAGAGAGAGGGAGAAGCCATCATGAAGAATCCCCTAGCTATCACCTGAGCTGGAACAAGAGCTGTACCAGGGGAAAGAATTGTGCCCAGGCCTGGAAGGTGTCCAGTCTGAGAAAAAACTTACTGAAGCATCTCTAAGGGTGAGATTATCTGTATTCAGTTTGATTAGACATAGATTTGCGTATTTTATTTTATTTTGCTTGGTAACTTACTTTGTTCTGTCTGTTACTACTTGAAATCACTTAAATCCTACTATCTGTATTTAATAAAATCACTTTCTACTTATTAATTAACTCAGAGTATGTATTAATACCTGGGGGAGCAAACAGCTGTGCATATCTCTCTATCAGTGTTATAGAGGGCGAACAATTTATGAGTTTATCCTGTATAAAGCTTATACAGGGTAAAACGGATTTATTTGGGTTTAGACCCCATTGGGAATTGGGCATCTGAGTGCTAAGGGCAAGCAGACTTCTGTGAGCTGTTCTCAGGTAAACCCTGCAGCTTTGGGACAGGTGGTTCAGACTCTGGGTCTGTGTCTGGAGCAGATGGGTGTGTCTGGCTTCAGCAAGACTGAGTGCTGGAACCACCAGTAGCTGGCAGGGGAGAATAGAAACAGAGGTAGCCTTTGCACATCAGCTGGCAGCTCCCAAGTGGGTTTCTGTGAACCAACCCGTCACAGCATTATCCCCGTGCAACCAGCCAGTTGCAGACTCCTTGCAGATACTGTAGTGCAGTCTTCGCGCCTGGCAGACACAGTTAACAGCAGACTGATGGACTAAACATCTCCCAGCCAGGAAGAAGTTTCCCCTGGCAGCAAGACCATGTGAAAACCCTTTGGACTGCTCTGTTCAAATAAGGCAATAAGGCAGAGTGTAGCAACTAGAGCGGTTCTTGTGCTGTTGTTGGTCCCAGGGAAAGTCTTTGCTGCTGTGTTCATGTCTCAGATCAGTGAGACACTTCCTGGCACAGCCAGGATACTCAGTGAGCTTTAGACCTGGTTGTTCCACTGTCAGCCAAATGTTTGCCTAGAGACAGCTTTTTGCGGAGGAAGGCTGAATTTTCTAAGCCGTGTGCAGCACTTTTTATAGACTGCCATCCGGACTTTGATTCGATGCTCTGAGCAAGCTTGTGAGATCTGCTGAGGTTGACTAGCCTGGGTATTAGGAAGTTGGACTGAATGTTCCTAATGGTCCCTTCTGGCCTTAAAATCCACTGAATCATTTATAATACACAGTCCACAGTACAGGTAACCTCCCAGTTCCAGGTTACTAATGCACCGAATGAAAACACCCTTGTCAACACTGCTCTCCAAAATAGCAATGCTATGGCTAGTTACCCTTGGAAAGATTCGATTTTGAGCAGTAGATGTTGGGTTTTTACCGTACACAGACAAACCAATCACAAATATTTCCATCCGTAGTCATCGGACTGTGCAGACAGGCAAAGTAGGAAAAATGCTGCTTGAAAACATAGTGTTTGATTTAAGGCTAATTACATTGTATATTTTGACAGGTGATGTTGACGATTTGTATATTAATGGTTACAACGCTTTAATTTTTTTATTCTCAGTGCCTGCTGTCATTAAATTGTCTGTTCCTCCCAATTTCCCGCAGCTGTGAAAATTTAAAATTGAAAAAATGTTTAAAAATAAACATTGATATCCACTAAAATTATGAAAATGTTAAAAATTGAGTTTTGCTAAAGGTACAGGTTTGCCAGGCTAGAAGCACCAGTTACTGCTCCAGCACTCGCTCAGGCAGAGTTTGGTGCTTAGAACATTTTAGTTTAACTCTCCTCACGGCATCAGGTGGTGAAAGGAGGGCTGGTGGTATGTCAGGGCCGTGCGTGTTTTATTTCCCAGATACCGCTCATGAAATTCCTACTGGGTTCAAAAAAAGAACTAGATAAGTTCCTGGAGGATAGGTCCATCGATGACTATTAGCCAAGATGGCAAATCCTTTGACTGCTAGATGCTGGGACTGGAAGACAGTAGTGATCACTCAGTAATTGCCCTGTTCCGTGGCACTAGCTACTGTCAGGAGACCAGATACTGGGCTAGATGGACCATTGGTCTGACCCAGTATGGCCGTTCTTATGTTCTCCTCAGACAGAACTCCAGTCTGCTAGCCACTTGGGTTATTTCCAGGGAGCTCAGTGAATCTCTGCACTGGAGCAAAAAAATAAAAACCATACTTCTATTGTTTTGCTTTTTCACCACAGAAATCTTGGCACATTCTTCTGCTCTGGAAAATATTCTGCCCTCTTTGAAGTTGCTACATTTCTCTAAAATGTGAATTGCGAGGGTTGAGCTGGTGACTGGTGTATAAAGGTGAGGAATAAACAAGAGCAAGACCTGCTGGCCCTCCTCTCAGGAAGAAAATCCTTCAGTGTGGTCTGCTTCCTCTGTCCCGGGATGCGGGAAGATAAGATGGGAGTTCTTCAAAGTCTCCTTTCAAGAACCCTAACAAAGGGGATGAGGTCGAAAGTGACTGGCCTACTTAATCTTCTCACAATTGAATTCACTAATTAAACCCAAAGCCAGACTCGGCACAGGTAACTTCGTTTCCACATTTTCTTATTTATTTAGTCCAACCTCAGCCCAGTCCTTTGAGCCGCATCAATGAGGTCTTTTTGTTTGGACTAATTCAATTTGTCTGTCTGGTTCTCTTGCACATATTTGTAACATTCATTTTTGAAAACAACGTGACCTACTTTTAATCGTCCGTTCCCAAGCAGGCAAAAATTCTAGGCCCAATTGTGTCAACACTACTCAGCACCTCTGAGTAGTAGGCCCTAAATCTTGAGCATTATGTAGCATCCTCTCCCTCTTTGCCCCCCGGTTAACTGAGCTTTGTCCAGAGAGGCTCTTTCTTACCTCCTGACCCCATATCGCTCACACAGCCCGAAGCAGGATTTGGCCACCATGTTCACTGACGTGGTTAATTGTCTCTCAGGCTTGGATAGCTAATGAGCAATAGGGAGAGAAACTCATGGCTCCTCCAGAGCTCTCATGGCAATTTGTGAAGCCCCAAGAGAAGACAGAAAATCTGAGAGAGATGTTGGCTGTGGGGCCAGCGTGCAATTGGCTTATCTCTGTACAGGGAGATTGAGTGAGCGAAACAGACAAGGTTGGAAAGTGACCTGACTTCAGTGAAGGAGCAAGAAGAGATGAGTGAATTTTGTTTGTACCAGAGGCTGATCAAAATAGAATAATCCTCGTCTCTGGATTAAGATCAGGCAGTAGCTGGATGGGAGAGGATACCATAGCTCTGACACCGATGTTCCTGCGGGTGCTGGAACAATGGTGTGGAAAGCAGCGGCGGCTCCAGGCACCAGCGCTCCAAGCACGTGCCTGGGGCGGCAAGCCGCGGGGGGCGCCCTGCCGATCCCTGCGAGGGCAGCAGTCAGGCAGCCTTCGGCGGCATGCCTGCAGGAGATCCGCCGGTCCCGCGGATGCGGCGGCAATTCGGCAGCGGGTACGCCGAAGCCGCGGGTCCGGGGACCTCCCACAGGCGTGCCGCCGAAGCCGCGGGTCCGGGGACCTCCCGCAGGCGTGCCGCCGAAGCCGCGGGACCGGGGACCTCCCGCCGGCGCGCCGCCGAAGCCGTGGGTCTGGGGACCTCCCGCAGGCGCCCCGCCGAAGCCGCGGGTTTGGGGACCTCCCGCAGGCGCCCCGCCGAAGCCGCGGGTCTGGGGACCTTCCGCAGGCGCGCCGCCGAAGCCGCGGGTCTGGGGACCTTCCGCAGGCGCGCCGCCGAAGCCGCGGGGCCGGGGACCTCCCGCAGGCGCCCCGCCGAAGCCGCGGGTCTGGGGACCTTCCGCAGGCGCGCCGCCGAAGCCGCGGGGCCGGGGACCTCCCGCAGGCCCGCCGCCGAATCCGCGGGACCGGGGACCTCCCGCAGGCGCGTAGCCGAATCCGCGGGGCCGGGGACCTCCCGCAGGCCCGCCGCCGAATCCGCGGGACCGGGGACCTCCCACAGGCGCGTCGCCGAAGCCGCGGGGCCGGGGACCTCCCGCAGGTGCGCCGCGGGTCCGGGGACCTCCCGCAGGCGTGCCGCCGAAGNGAGCCGCCCCTGGTGGAAAGCAGTGCTGCACAAAGGTGACTCGGTTCACACAACGCGCTCCCATGACCGGATCCAGACCCCGGGGACTGGCAGCCCCATTGGAACTTCTGGCTTGAGAGGGAATAACACTGGCTTTCAAATAACTGGCCTGTCTGTGATCAAAGTCAGCCAGGCCCTTGAATGTCGGAAAGAAAAGAAGCTGCTGATGGGAGCGGGGGAGGGAGGAATGCAATTAATTAGGATATTTAAAAAAAAATCCTCTGTGGCTACAATTAAAAGTGCTGTTAGTTAGAGGTGCCCAGTATGAAACACGGCCTACAGCACAAGCCCTGGTGCTGCTGGTGACCTCTTTGGGTGTGTCTTTATCCTGCCGAGTTACCGCAGGTGATTGGAACCCAAGTCTGAGCACCCGGCTTGGCCTAGCCCAGGTGCCAGCAGCCATGTTACTGAGTCCTCGTTGGTGCTGCGCTCCCCCGGGGTGTGTTCGGACTTCTGGGGCCATATCCCATGGTCCTTGGTGCTGGAGCAAGCTGAGCGGCTCCAGTTCTTTCCCAGTGAATGGTGGGAACGTGTCTGTCCTTCAGGAGACACAGGAGCTTGGGGGAGGGGAGGGTTGCGGCATTGTGGGAAGGCATTGGAGGACTGTCAGCATTCAAGGAGTTTGCAGTGAGGATGCAGGCTAAAGTGAGCAGGGTACCAGCCTGAGTGAAAGCACCACCCAGGCACTGGCCTGTATCCCCAGCTGTGCCAGCTGCACTAAACTCAGTGAGCGGGTTTTTGTGTGTGGATGGGAAGAGGGTTGGGGACAACGCCCAGGTAAGAGCTGGAGTGAAGACAGATCTCCCATGTGGGCCCTGACACGGCATTGCAAGTCGAGACTCTTACGCTTATCCCTACACAAAAGACATCCTTCAGCCTGGGTTAATTCTACTGTAGATTGAGGGAAGCAACAAAGTGAGAATGAATAAAAGTCAAGGCTCCCCAAGAGCACGATGTGGGCCCCTTCCCTGTGACATGCTGCCTCAAGCGAGCCTCAGAGCCTCAGGTGCCTCTACAGAGACCTAGCAGGGAGATTTTTTCAAAGGCCCAAATGGGAGCCAGGTACCCAACTCCTGTGGACTTTCAGTGGAAGGTGAACGATGCCCTGCGCCGAAAACAAAATCCTTGTTGCTAAAAAGGACAAAGATTGAGTCAGAGAAGCTGCATCCCGTACTCCTGGCTCTTACCTGAGGGGGACTTACTCTTCCTCTAAAACATACATGTGCAAATAGCAAAGGAAATTTCCCTGTCTTGAGTGTTTGGCGTGAACTGCTCTCCATGAAGGAGGGACATGAGACATTAGTTTTCTGAGATCCTCTTTGTTTTGATTCAAAACACTTTTTTTGTAATCACATCAAGATGCTCCAGATGCTTGTGCCAGCGCAGCAGTGAGCATAAATCAATGCGTCAGACTCGAATTCACTTCACGCCCTGCTTCTCTGCCTGAGCTCATGGTGCTGCAGGCAACCCGTCACATGAGGAAGGACTGTGGGATGGGCTCAGAGCCCCCAAAGTGCATCTGTGGCTAGTGCTGGGAAATCTCCACTCCCAGCACATTAGCATAAGGCCCAGCCCCGATCGGCTGGCACGTGCACAGACTTTCACAGCTGTGCAAAGGACGTTGCCGAGTGCTTGTGTAAGCGCACTCCTCTCTGAGTGTGTAGTTTGCTGTACGAGCATGTGTGGCAAGCCAAGCGCACCGCCGCTGAGTGCAGCAGGGACCCGTTCTTCCCCTTTGTTACAGTGGTCATTAATCTCTTCTTGCTGTCACTGTTTGTTGCTGTGAATATCTATCTGGTTTTCAACTCTAGTATTGTAGAAGTTATCAGCCCGTAGGGTGACTTTCTCAGAGACTGCGGTGTGCCGAGAGTTGGCGAGAATCAGTGGGTCTGCACTGGCTCTTTCCAACGTGTCTCTGTGCCACAGCAATGAATGGCCAGGGGAGGGTCCTGCTGAGTGCCGTCTGCTTTAAGGTAGCACATTGCAGTAGACTCCCAGTCTCATCCTTGGCGCTTTTCATCTCCCAACACTGCTGTGGGGTGAGAAATCTGAGCCATGTTTTACAGATGGGGAAACCGAGGCAGAGAGGTGCCAAGGGGACAGAAGGCGCTAGCATCGGAACCAGGATTAGAATGGAGGCGTTCTAGCCTGTCTTCTGCTCAGGCCACTGGATCTTTCTCAAAACTTACAAGCCAAGAGCATCTCCCTAGCTGGGCAGTCTGCACAGCCCGGTTCCTCTTTGAACTCTCCACTGCTCCCCCTTCCATGCGACGACAAGTTCAAGCTCCATGGCACCATCTTCAGGGCCCTGCATAACTCTGCCCTTTCCTTCTTATGCAGGTTTGTGGCTCTGGAGTTGTTCCTCTGCCCCACCAGTAATGCCGGACACCAGCACCCGCTTCCCCCATGCCACGCCTCATGCAGGGAGCAAACACTGTCCTCAAACTGACCAATCAGGCTGCTACCCTCTCCTCCTCCAAACACCACCTGTGAAGCCCCATCACTGTGGCGACACCTACACCACAGCTGCCAGGTAACCGTGGTCAGACTGCGGTGGAGCTGACCTGAATTAATGTGATCTATTTATTTAAGAACACTTCACCAATTCAGCATACTCAAGTGGTGCACAGAGCTGGCCTATAACTATGTGGTCTTACGTATGCACCCACTAGGGCTTCCCAAATGCTCTGGAAAGATTGTACAGTTGTCAATGAGCTCAGTGTCTAAGGTCTGATTTCTAGTCCCTATGTTCTCCCCTCCCGCTCCATCCTAGATTTGTTAGCCTCACCCGAGTGGTGCTATTGTTTTACAGCGGTGCAAGTCAGAGGTGAATCCACTTTAGGATGCAGCTGACAGCACGTCAGTTCTACACAGTTAGCGCTTCTATTTTTCAGGGATTATTAATTTCATTTGGGGGGTTTATTTTTAGTAATTTTTTAGTTTTTATCCAAAAAATCAGGATTTTCTGGGCTTTCTCTTACCTGACACGTGATAGTGTATAGACTGTGTAATGTTCCCTCATGCACTTTCACATAGCACTGTTTCAAATAGCACTATGTTTAAAAGCAGCAAAGAATCCTGTGGCACCTTATAGACTAACAGACGTTTTGCAGCATGCAGGATTCTTTGCTGCTTTTACAGATCCAGACTAACACGGCTACCCCCTCGGATACTTGACACTATGTTTAAAGTGCACTAGGGAACCTTTAGTGCACAGCAGCAGGGTACATGGACCAATTAATGCGCAACACCTAAGTGCGCTTTAGAAATACCACCCCCAGAGTCCACATTATTGCTCTGTGTCGACAAGCCTGTAAATACAAGTAACGGTTTCTGATGTTTTTCCAGAGTTTTATTGAATAAGCACCAGTTTCACTTTTCTTTTTAAACTCTAGGGATGCTGTATTGGTGTGTGTTTGTTTAAAACCAAGAATTAGAACCCCTATACATAATCAAAGATGTACACTGTGTTGTGTACAATGTTGTGTACACAGTGTTTGTGTGCATACATGTGAAATGCCAAAGTTATGTGCCCAAACCTTCCACAGTGTGTCTTACATGCAGATTATTTGCTCGCTGCTGTTCAGATCAGTTATTGGAGCGTTAGCATTTTGGGGGCTGATCCAGAATAAGATTCTTGCTATGTCCCACTCCCCCAAACCTAACTGGTTCCTGTTCAGCATGACCACATGGATACGTACAGGGCCGGCCTAAGGATTGTGGGAAAGGTCAGCAAGAGAAGGCTTTGGGGCACACAAATTTCACTGACACTGGATCTCGTTGGGAAAATGTCAACAAAACATTTTGTTATAATAATAAATGGAGATGTACCTATCTCATAGAGCTGGAAGGGACCCCGAAGGGTCATTGAGTCCAGCCCCCTGCCTTCACTAGAAGTTTGTTGTCTGACCGCAGAGAGACAGGCAACACTAGCAGGACCAATTTTGCCCCAGACCCCTAAGTGGCCCCCTCAAGGATTGAACTCACAACCCTGGGTTTAGCAGGCCAATGCTCAAACCACTGAGCTATCCCTGCCCCCCCCCCCGAGCTGTCCTTGCTGATTAATTGAAATCAAAACGACCATATTGATTTTGATGAAATGCCACCAGAAGCTGCACAGGCTTCCGATGGAATCCTGCCTGCCTGGCTTCAGGCTGCTCTGCCTCCCAGCTTTCCGGGGAACCTGGGCTTCCAGGGCTTCCAGGATCTGCAGCTCCAGGGTAGCCCCCCCAGGCAGCCTGCCCCAACGCCAGAGATCCCAGCAGAGCTGGGTAGAGAGGATAGCTCCATTTCAGGGAAAATGCTGAAAATCTTGGGGTTTGTTCCCAATCACAACCAAATGTCAAAATCAAGAAATCCTCTGGTGGAAGGGATAGAAACTGGCTTTTGTACGAGGGAAAGTTGAGTTCCTTTTACATTTTTACATTTCCTTTAAATCGGGGGTGACCCAGAAGGCTTGACAGCTGGTCAAATAACCACCTGTCTGGTACTGGGAGGACGTTGCCTGTTGTAATCAGAGCCTGGCCCAAGACAGACCCCCGGCTCTCTGCAGGGTTCTGTGGATTTGATGGCTCTAATTATAATGCACTGCATCCCCCTTTACAGTGAATTGGTGTAACAGGGTGTTACCCAGTCTGGCATCAGACCCTGTCACTGCCTCAGTTTCCCTTTCTTGAGTTGCCCAATAACGGTACCCTGGCGCTCATGCAAATCAAATAATGTCTGCTCTTGAGGATCTGGTTTATTATTACAGCACCACAGTTCAAATGGCAAGTTAAATCGAAACAGGGCTTTCTCCCTCGCCACGGTTTCTTCAGCCCTTTGTGGATCAAACACTCTTCCCCCCCCCCCCCCCCCCCCCCCCCCCCCCCCCCCCCCCCCCCCCCCCCCCNAGTTTTGCTCCAGGCCTTTCCCTGTGGGTGGCGTGAAGAGCTCCTTCCTCTCTGACCTGAGCATCCTCTAAGAGCCTCCCAGCTGAGGTCTTGCCTCACTTACCCTTGTCCTGGGGCTTCAGGCCCCCATTATCTGTGTCAGCTTCCTGACTTGTCCGCTGGGTTCACCCCAAACTCGGCATCTCTGGAGATTCCTCCCCATGGCCTTTCTTAGACCCTGAGGCCTCATGATGCCTAGTTACTCAGCCCAAACCCATCAACTGTGACCTGAGGAAAAGGCTGAGCCCAAATCTCCGAAAGGGCCAGCCCATGTGACCAGTGGGATATAGTGAAACTCCATTCATGGCAAGCTTGTCTGTAGAGAGCCGCTTTCCTGAAAGAGGGGTCCAGAGTCCACACGCAAAGCATGAGCACTTGCACCTGCTGCTGAATCACACGGGAGCTCTGGCTACTCAACCCCTTTGAAAATCAAGCTAACTCAATACCTTCCAGGCCAGGGTCTGTATTTGTACCTGCCTCTTTGTGCCATTCATGGTGTGCCTTACCACTTGTGAATATTACACCATACTATTTACCTTGGTCTTTCGTGTAGAGTCCTCTGCATGGCTTCTGTCCCTTCACCCTCTCTAGGAATTCTACCAGAAAAATCCTTGCCTCTCTGAACAGAACATTGCTTGTTTGCAATCCTGGTATTCTCACTGATGGGACAGGAAGAGAAATGGATAGTGCAGGCTTGGATTCAGAAAACCTCCCACTCCTCACCACACACGGCCATTTGCAAAGTTGTTTGTTCCCAACTGTCCTTTTCCCCCAGCAGTCATCGTATCTGCAATGTATCGTGTTCTGGGCAATGCTGCCAGCACTGCTGCAAAATTCATCCTGACCAGAAGTTCACACTTTAGTCTCTTCAATCTACCATGCCCTGCAAGCAACGTCCTCAGTGCCTGTGAGCCAAGCCCTCAGGATGCCACAAAGCTTTGCAAATGTTTTTACTGTTTCTTGCCGAACAAGAGGAAGTTGTAAAGACTCCGTCCTGGAATGAAATCCTTGGTATCGAGACGTGGCTTGTTTGCCTAGGCAGCCTCTTCGTTTATCCGTCAGTGTAAATATGAAGAAAATAGACTCTTCTTTTAGCCACTCATCGGAAAAATCCATTCGAATAATCAAATATAAATGGTGCCACTTGTAGGGAGAATTGCTCTATAGTGTGTTTTCTTGAATCCCGATTCAATTTTAAATCCAGATTTAAATGGAAAAACTCTGCAATTTTGGGGGGCTCAAATATTAGGTGTTGTAAAAATATTTTTCTAAATCCCAGGCAAAGGACTTTCAAATAAGACCCTGACACAGCAAACCACTTAGGCCCACATTTGTAAATAGATTTAGGTATTGCTGCATTTTGCATTGCAATGCCTAAGTCTCATTTTCAAAAGTGACTTAGGCAGTTAATGAGCCTAATGAGCAGCAATGCTTAAATACCTTTTAAAAATCTGGGCTTTAAGCACTTGCTTAAATTTTCAAGTATGTGCTGAATTCACTGGCATTTAAGCACGTTTGTAAAGTAAAACATGCTTTGCTGAATAGAGATGGACTGAAGCGTACGCCTGACGTGCAAGGATTGTTCATGATGGGAGCTAGCCTCTTGTGCAGGAGGAGGGATTAGTTCACTCCAGATGATGTCATCCTGGCTGCTACTAGTAGCTCTAGTAATGAATGTCGCTGTCAGGAATAAATCATTCATGGGCGTCGTCAGGGGCCAGAAGAAAGGTGAATGGAGCTCCAAAGTATCAACAGATCTCAAGCCAACAGCGTTCCTTCGCCTTTCATACAACCGTGCCCTTTCACCTTTCATCACACCGTGCCACTGGTGTGATGTCGTAGATTGTGAGGGTAAAGTCCTTTTATAAACTTCCAAATTTCAGTAGTGAGGCAAATCTCATCCAGATGGAGGAGGCGGGTCCCACGGAACTGGTGATAGGCTTTTGCCAACCGGCTGCTTCTGACCTGGGGTTCAATGATATAGGGAAAGGAAGTTACAACAAAATACGTTCACACAGTGAAAATTAGAGTTTGCCCCAAACTCCTTATTACAGTGCAG
>QXTE01000140.1:3974159-4002796 GCA_003942145.1 Platysternon megacephalum
GGGGGGGGGGTCTGACTGCTGATTTGGAGGCGGGCAATACTGTCGCCCCTGAGGCCATCTGCTTGTTGTGGCTGGTCTGGTCCAGTGCTGCCTGAGCTCCTCAGTCTGAGAGGATCCCTGTCTCTTTGCCCCTCGGCTTCTGCCCAGTTCCCAAATGAGCTTCTGGGGCAGGACACGGGCAGGGTGACTTGAGCCTAAATGATGAATAATCCTAAACCTTCCAACCAGCTTCTTGTGTTCCAGTGCTATGCAGGGAATTGCATGGCTCGCCTATTCAGTGCTCCTAGTGACCTCCTGAGCGGGCCATGAGCGTCACTTGAAAAGTGTCCACAAAAATCATTGCTTAAGTGAGTGTGTAGTCGCTGCATTCGCTCATAAAACAAAAACAAAACACCTCCCCCCCGCCCCCCACCGGTGCTGAATTTGAAAGTCTGCAAGATTTTAATACAATAAAAGCCCCTCCAATCATTCGGGAACCCTGATTTTTAGATCAGGGCAGATTAATTTACACTTCAAATTCTTCTGGCATGTGGCACGGATTTAATCTGGCATTCGGCAAAGATTTCATCTGGGCCCTGCGAGAGCAGAATGAAGTTTAATGAATACCCATTGAAGGTCTGGAAGAAGATATAAATAATCACATTGTAACATGTATGATTTGGCAGCCAGGGCTGCTCTGTTAAACTGTGGTCAAGGGGAAACAGAGTTTTGCTAGCAGCTATTCTAAAGGGCTGATCTAGATGCATTCCAAAACTGCTCATTTATCCTGACTTCTTGCCTCTGTTGAAATTCTTTATTTGACGCAACCTGTTGTTTTTTTTGCTTTGAAAATTTATTTGACATTTTGGTTTGGGGAAGAGGGAAAAATAATTCAACAAGCCAACTATAAATTCCATCTGCGACTGAAAAATGGATGGAATGAGATTGGGGAAAAAATGTACCAGGGAGAAATATCAGTGCTGAAAAAAACAATAACCCATAGAATATGGTTTGTTCATATAAAAGATTAAATGTATTATGAAGATGATTTTCCTGCCCTGAATCAGTCAGAAAAATCTTGGCCTGTTTCTGCATATTTTGCTGTGATTTGCAAAAAAAATTCTTTGAAGAGAAATGTATCAGTCAGGATATTGTGAGTCTACCTTGTGCCTGCAGTTGCTGCCATATTAAGTAAAAATAGGACTGACAGGATTAATAACTGAACTAGAGACAACGAGTAAGAGAAACTTAATCACTTCCAGTCACACTGGAACCTGCTGCAAATACAAAACCTCCTCTCCAGAAGCATCCAAAATGGCACAGAAACTCCAACTAGAAGCGTAACCAAAATAAACACCTAGGAAACTGGAAGGAAACATATTTGCTTTAAAATGTCCATCATGTGAGGAAATCTACCCGACTGCCGTCTGTGCAAACACCATAAGGCACTGATTACCCACATCAGGAGCTGGGTGTCTGCATGGACGAAGTCAGCCTCCTTCCTTTGCCAATTAGTAGCAAGATTGATTTTAATCTCAAGATACTGCAGTCGCTGTGCAGTGTTTGAGTCGCACGTGCAAACTTGCACACATGAATGAAATCTGTGTCGGAGATTGGTGTGACTCCAGTATCTTCACAAGATTTAGAGCAGGGGTGATGTTGGCCCGTTGTCTCCAAGCCAAAGATGCACTGTTTAGTGTAACCGCGTGTTCAAAGAATTTGCCTATTTATTTTGAGTGCTTTTGTTGAAAATGCCTCCACATGATAATTTCCCTTCCCCTCAGCTCTGATCATGTCTCCCATTTGCCTAAATCTCTGAACTGGTTTCCCCTCTTCCATATACATTTCAACCTTCTGCTTCTCCCTTTCAAAGTTCTCTGTGACAGATCTTCTGTCACATGCATCTCTGCCCTCAGCTCCTTCTACACTCCTACCCCACAGGCTCTGCTTCATCCTCAATGGGGGCTCAGTCTAGCATGTAGAAAGAGACATTTTGCACCTGCCACCAGCAGTGGCCAAGAAGTACAGTTAAAGCAGAGGAAGTTAAACACGTTGCATCTGCACAGTGTGATCAAGCTGCTATATTGCAGCAGTTGCTTGCTTGATTTTGCTGCATGCTTTTCAAGTTTGAATCCAGCCCTCTGTTTTATTTTCTCGACATTTTTTTTTCTTGTGTGGCTCAAGCCCCAGTTAGCCAGTGTTTTAACAGGACGTGCTAATGTACGTGGCTTTTGTGGCATTAGCATCCCTGGAATCATGTCTGCCCTTTGGAGGAGCATCAGCATCCTTCACAACTCACCCACTCCATGTAACAACCTTCCCGAACTGTCCTAATTCCAATTCCCATAAACAAAAGCTGTAGATCTAAAGTGCTGTGGAACGCACCAAGTCCCGAAGGGTCTGGAATCCCTGGAAAAGGTGTTTCACTTGGAAAGCCCCCTCCGGTGTCTTTATTTCTCCTTTGTGATTGCCCCAGGTTCGCCTCCAAGGCTTCCCCCTCTGATGAGTGAGCGCTCACGTGCCAAAATCAATCCACCTGCAAATCCTCTTTGGAGGCAGCTGCTGCCACATGCTTTAGTGAACAGTCAAGAGGGTTTAAATAAATGGTCTTCAAGGGCAATGGGTATGGCTTTGATTATAGCGATTTTCAAGTCTAAAAGAATGGAAAATGTCTCTGACAGAGTCATCTCAGCTCCTAGCCAAGGAGCTCCACATCCAACTGCATCTCTAAGAATCCTAGAAAAATAGTGGAGCGGTGGGGAAAGCTTGACAGGGCCAGTTCGGAGGCCAATTCATTGCTCCCTAGACATGTGTCACTCTCATTAGAGTGAGTGAGAGAGAGAGAGTTGGACGGGAGGGCATGACAAATGAAGGCTGGAGACCCACAATTAATTGGTATCAAAAGAAAGGGAGTGAAACGTGGCCCTCGTCATTTATAAGTAGCTTTATATTGCAGCATCCAGCATTTGTCTATAAATTCTCTTTGTTAGGAATTACATTTTTAGAAGATGTAGGGCCAGAGTCTCACCTGCTATAAATGAGGATAATTCCATTGTAGTCAGCAGAACAGGGCCAATTTACACCAGCTGAGCATCTGGGTCTCTTGACTGCAACTTTTGATATTTATGAGGGCAGCTTGAGTTACCTGTAGCAGCAAGTTTTCGCCTCGCTCCCGAAGATGCTGACTGAGCAGTTGCCGCTCCCACGGGCCGGACTTGGAGTTGTGGGTGCTTAGCACCTCTGAATCAGTCTGCGGATGAATGCTGCCTTAGGCTTTTTGGTCTGACACTGGGGGAGCTGGATACTTGAGATCGTTAGAGTGTCTGCTGCTCTAACTGCTGTTTTTGTGACTTTTGGATTTCCTCCCCCATATTCATTGATCAGAAGTGGGGGGAGGGAGGTGGGTGTAGAGATGGCTCTAGCCTGTTTGGACTGAATCCAGTTTAGGGAGTGAAAGTTGGAACCTTCTAGTGGTGGTTTGATGGGTATCGGTTCAGTTCACAGCAGACACGTGTCCACAACACACAGAGCACTATCCCATTTGGTACTAATTGGCAACCTTGTTGGTAGCTACAGCAAAGAACCTGTAGACTGAAAGGGAAGGAGCTCTTACCCCTACTGGTGTCACCTGCTGGTCATGGCTGAGGCAATGGGGAGAACCTAAAGCTCAAGATTCAGCTCTAGATTTGGGTCCAAACTTCCCCAAAGTTCAGAGTTGATTTTTTTTTTGGTGAGTCTCTGGTTTTGATTCAGCCTCTTACCGAGAAAGGGCTGAGCTTAGAGTTGGGATCTGGTGCTGGATTCCCCAGAGGCCCATCTCTACACGCACCTTAGTGGTTGAAAGCTCTGTTTTCATGCTGAGATTTCTCTTTAAAGGTCACTTTCTGACACACAAGTTACGACATTTCCACAGGGATTGCAGGGTTCCTAAAACAGTTCGGAGAAAACAAAACTTGTCCTAAACCTTCACCCAGAACTGTACCTGAAACTCTTTTCCGGATAAACAAAGCGGATTCATCTTTCTTCATTTGCTTGTGTCTCTTGTAATTTCCTGTTTTGTCTAGGATTAGAAGTAGCTTTCTCCAAGTCAAGCCCTATCATATTCTGTTTAGGTCCTTATCCCATGTCCATCACCGTGGCATCTGGGAATCCTACAAGGATTCTCACAGGCAAACACCAAAAATACCAGAGATCCCACAAGAGGATCTCTTCTCAAAGGTTTCCTGCCCAACTTCAGATTTTTTCCATTATGTATGCTAGAGGTTGGTGTGTCTGCACTGTAGGGTACAGAGCTGAAGTTTTAATCCCTTCACAAAACTCATGGGTGTTTGTATGTGGGGTTTTGCTTTAGTGTATTGAAATTACAGTCCAGCACAAATTTGGTTCCTGGTCCTGATGGGACCTATCTTCAAGGGAGTTTGGATCCAATATGTTGGTACAGGCCCATCTTTAACATATAATATGGTAATAAAGAGGGGCTTACAGTATATGTTGTGGAAAGGCTATAAAAGATTCCTCTCCTACAAAATCATCCAGATTAAATGTGAGCCTGAGATAGATTGCCAAATGCTACAGAAGAGAAACCAATATACTTGGTCTGACTTGATTTTTATAACAGACCTAAATTCAGACTGCAGCAGAGCAATAATTTAGAATTCTTGTAAATGGTTTTCAGGTGTGAGTAGGTAACGTAACACAAAATATCAGACTGAGTGAAAGGAATGACTTTGCTTGCTTGAATGTATTAAGAATACATCAGCCTTAAAAGAAGTCTATACTTTAATCCAAAAAACTTTCCCAATTTACGTATCAAACATCTTTGTCTTTAAATATTTATATATGAGAGGAACCTGGAAAGAATCTTGATGAAGCAATTTTATCCTGGAGAGGTCTTTTGTTATGCATTTAACAGAGTTTCTGAAGTGGAGGACCCAGGGTAGCCCAGAGCATAGGACAGGGGAGGGCAAACTACGGCCGGAGGGCCAGATCCGGCCCGTCAGGGCTTTCAATCGGGGCTGCGGGATTGCCAGCCCGGGGTGCAGCGGGGCTAAGGCAGGCTCCCTGCCAAAAAGTTTGCGCACCCTTGGCATAGGACTTAACAGGGATCAGTAGCATCTTATGGTCCCATGGAACAGATCTCAGTTGGACAATGGATGATGGCTGCAGGAAGTAAGCACCCTCCCAGACCTTGCCACCTTCTGCTCCGAGTCCAAAGCACACGCTTTCCACCTGCCTTCTCTAGAATAAACACTGAGCAGCCTCCGAAATCCTACCAAAACAATATTCCTCACTGCACAAAGAGTCCCCACCCGGGAGAATAACCCCGGCCAGTGTTAGCCATGTCACTTGATGTGCTACTGGAAGGGGCTCAGACACTCCTGGGATGCGGGTGGAATCAGAACCTATGAAGAATACAATGGCATTCCAGCAGGGGGGGATTTAGAGCAGGGGTTCTCAGACTTTTGTACTGGTGACCCCTTTCACACAGCAAGCCTCTGAGTGCGTCCCCCCCCCCTTATATATTAAAAACACTTTTTCATATATTTAACACCATTATAAATGCTGGAGGCAAAGCGAGGTTTGGGGTGGAGGCTGACAACTCGCGACCCCCCCCCATATAATAACCTCACTGCCCCTTGAGGGGTCCCAACCCCCAGTTTGAGAACCCCTGATTTAGAGTAATGAGGGCTCAATCTTGGGAAACGAGGAGGACTCCTGAGAGGTGTTGAGTGCGCTTAACTCCCACTAACTTCAGTGGGAGCTGGGGGCACTCAGCACCTCACAGGAGTGTGCAGGATTGAGTCCTAAAGGTCTTCTCAGCTTCTGAATGTCAATTCTCACTGGCTTCAGTGGGAGATGAGAGCTCAGTGCCTCCACAGTGCAGTGACGGCACCTGTGCCCTGAGCCAAAAGCAGGGTCCCCTTCTGCAACTCTCACTGACCTGCTGCTGTGGGTGAGGATTGCTCACTCAACTAAAGACGGGAGGGTCGGGCCCATCGAGGGACTGCATCATGGGATGCAAAATGAACATCCTGGAGAGTAGCTGCAGTGAAAGCTTTTTCAGTGTACCTGCCCTAACGTTCACTCAGTGGACTCCGGTTTTGCTGTGGCCTGGCATATCCCCTTTAGCTCACAATGAAAAGAGCACCTTAAAAAGTGTGCCCTAAAGACTGTCATTTAACTGGCAGGGACTTCGTGTCTCCAGGTGAGAGCCCAGGGAGCTGCTGTATTGGTGAAGATGTTCTGACCAAGCCCCAGCGAGGCCAGAGTGGCCTGTCTGTGAGGTAGTTTATAGGAGAATGGTATCGCCTGCAGCTCTTCTCCCGGATTTCCACAGGGAGCCCCAGGAGATGGACTTTGGGCAGGGGGCAGGAATTTAGCTAGGAGACCTATCGCTAGTAGGTTTTCGCACCTGAGCCTGCAATGCAGTGTTCACTGGTGGCCCCGCTCGGTGACACAGCTCTGCCCATGCCCACCCAGGTCTTATACTGAAATCTCCACTTTCCTAAGTGAGGTCTTGGAGCGCGTCCCCGCGGGGAGAGCAGTATCTTTGCATTCTTTTCCTGTTGACTTCAGCGGGGCCAGGGTGACACTCTGGTTTTGCAAAAAGAATAGGAGTCCTTGTGGCAACGTAGAGACTAACAAATTTATTGTAGCATAAGCTTTCGTGGGCTACAGCTCACTTCATCGGATGCATGTAGTGGAAAATACAGAAGGAAGATATATATATACACACACATGAAACAATGGATGTTACCATACACATTATAAGGAGAGTGATCAGTTGTCAGCAGGAGAGAAAAATAAGTCTTTGTGGTGGTAATGAAAATGGCCCATTTCCAGCACTTGACAAGGAGATATAAGGAACTGTAGGGGGCGGGGGGGAAGATAAGCATGGAGAAATAGTTTTACCTTGTGTAATGGCCCATCCACTCCCAGTCTTTATTCAAACCTAATTTGATGGTGTCCAATTTGCAAATTAATTCCAATTCAGCAGTTTCTCGTTGGAGTCTGTTTTTGAAGTTTTTTTGTTGTAATATTGTGACTTTGAGGTCTGTAATCGAGTGGCCAGGGAGGTTGAAGTGTTCTCCAACTGGCTTTTGAATGTTATAATTCTTGACATCTGATTTGTGTCCATTTATTCTTTTATGTAGAGACTGTCCAGTTTGGCCAATGTACGTGGCAGAGGGGCATTGCTGGCACATGATGGCAGATATCACATTGGTAGATGTGCAGGTGAACGGTGGTAATCCTTTCTCACAGTAGCTCCGTACCTTCAAGTTCTCCCGGCTTCCTTTTGACTTTCAAGCCACTCAGTCACCAGTCACAAAGGGGTTTAATTGGTTGTAATCGTTTTTTGTCCCCCATAGAACTTTTCTAATGAAAACTAGAGCTCCAGGTGCCGTTTAGGGAAGATGCCTGGTCCCGTGGGGAAGGGTGGGCAGGGACTTGGCAGTAGGGCTGGGCAAAATCTTTCCAGTAAATAGTAAATTTGTGAAGAGAGGTATTTTTCAGGACACTGAAACTATTTGTGAATTTGGGTCGAATTTGGCAAATACTTTCAGCTGGAAAAAACCCTGAGTAATGTCGCAATGGTTCATTTCAACATCGTCGAAACGAAAGCTCAGTTTGAATCGAGATTCAAAATCTTTCATTCAACCCGAATACATTTGTTTGTTTGTTTGTCTGTTTTTCATTTTGGTGAGGAAAACCAAAAATATCTAGTTTTGGTTTGAAACTAAGTGATTTTTTTTTTTTTCAGTTTGGCCACTGAACCAAAAAATCAGTTATTTGCTCAGTTGTATTCTGGAGATCTGGGTTCTATTCTTGGCTCTGCCACTGACCTGCTGTGTGACCCTGGGCCAATTGCTGCATCTCCGTGCCTCAGTTTCCCTCCCCCATCTTTTGTCTTGTCTAATTAGCTTGTAAGTCCTTTGCAGCAGGGACTGTCTTTACTATGTGACACTACAATGTCTTTACTATGTGACACTACAATGTCTAGCACAGTGGATCTCTGGGGATTTTGGCTGCTACTGCAATACAGATAATCAACAATTTATAGATCCTGGATAACTTTTTTTATCCTGACTGTTTTCCTGCGAGCATGATACAAAGTAAATATAATCCTCATTATATTAACATCAGAGCTCTGACCCACTAGAGGTTTTGTTCTTCATTATGTAGGGCACCAGTCTGAACATTTTAAATGTGTAGCGCTTGCACAGCATCATTCGAATGTTGTTGTTTTTTAAATAACAAACAACGAAATATGCCTGTGGGAAGGATATCCTCAAGTAGCCTACTTGAGAGAGTTACTGACTCCAATGAAACACATGGTTTTCCCGGGAGTCTAGCTTAGAGGAAACCAAAAATTGTCTACAAAAGACGTATTCTTCTCATAATGGCTTTGCAAAATCTTGGTTTTGTAAAGTGCTAAAAACAGAATCTTGCCAAGATGGAAGTAGAGCTGATTCTGCCATGTGCAGGTCTAATGAAGGAATCTCACGTGCACTGCAGGAGAAATGAGATGCCTTGGTACAAACACTAGATGTTCGCAGCAACAAAGCTTCAGGTGGATAGTTAACCAAATGCTTTTCTGCTGTTCCCAAGTAAGCGTATGGGCAGCTGAGAGAAAACAGAATTTTTATGTGAACAATAAGGGGAGAGGGTTATTTATTTTTAAATGTTTAAACGAGAAGTTTTTTGAAACCACATTTTCTTGGAGTCGAAGTTTTTCAGTTAAGCACCATTTTTTCGCCTACAAAATGTGTAGGCTATCATGTCATGCTGGGATGTGTCAGCCCACAGCATTTAAAAAGACTTGGCTTAAAAAACAAAATTTAAGAAAACCCCAGTTTACAAACTGTTTTCAAACTCTTTAAATTGTGATTGCAGAAAATGTGCAGCACTTTCACAAATGTGACTTTTTACCAACACACTTACGGGTAACTACACTGAATTCAAAAGCAGAGAAGCTCTAGACACATCATAAACACTAAGCATAGCATCACACACACAATGTTTTAGAGAGATTTGAGTACTGATTTTTAATTATAACATAAAATACGAGTGAGATGGGAGTTGCCTTTGGACTGCATAAAGAATCTCATTTTGGCTTGAAAACAGAAGACAACTTTGTAAACTGTAGCCAGAACTATTGATCCATATAACCTAGGTAGGAAGTGGATAGTAATTGTATTGTGTGACACTGCAAAACTTGACACGATTTTATTTGGTTACTGTAGCTAACTGAAGTTGGCGTTTAGTACATGCTGAATGCTGGCCCTCACAACAGATACTGCACACAGATGGCATGCAAAAAAATCCACTTGTCTATGGAAAGAAAGAGAGGACTTGAGCTATGCTTCCTGTCCGATTTATATCGTTTATGAAGGCATTCATTTACCGTGGTGATGCATGCAGCATAAATACCTAGAGAGAATAGCATCATTTTTCATCTACAGTATAACTTGGAAGGTACTAAGTTGACTGTCTGGTTTTGATTTTTGATACATGAACCTTTTATGATAGTATTTGATCTTCAGCTTGTTTAAGTGATGCCTGAGAGGTAATAACTGTCTACATCTATTTGCGTACACGGCTTCTGAGCACCAGCACCACAGAAGGAATGGAATTGGGAGTCATGGCATAGAACTGAGCAAAGGACGATTTAGGAGAAATAGCAGGAAATGTTTTCAGAGGGTGAGAGCTAATAGACTGTGTCATGGCCTGCCAAGGGAAACCGTAGAAGACCAGGCCCAGACTAGGTTTGGCAAAATGCTTGATAATATGTCATAGGCTCCAATGCTACATGGACCCAGAGGGTACATC
Source organism: Platysternon megacephalum (assembly GCA_003942145.1). Lineage (NCBI taxonomy): Eukaryota > Metazoa > Chordata > Testudines > Platysternidae > Platysternon > Platysternon megacephalum. The sequence goes on from QXTE01000140.1 coordinate 3,983,970, forward strand.
TAGACTGCAATGTAAGCCCAGAGTTAGAAGTAGAGTTAGCAGAGTTTGTTAACCTAGGACTTGAGCGTCTACACTCAATTGTAACCACAGGTTAGGAGCTGTTGAACCCTGGGATACAATCTGATGCTCCAGGTTCTACACTACATTATGTGGGCCCGAGCCCAACCACCCATATCCCAGACTGTGCTCAGAGTGTGAAATGATGAATGGGAATAATATTTAACTTACAGTTAAATCATGCAATTTTGCGCTTGGACAAGTAGAGCCACTGTGGATGGGCACAGGTCTATTAATACCAATTGAGCTGTGCCCTGGTGACATTCTAGAACAGGGTTTCCCAAACTTGGGACGCTGCTTGTGTAGGGAAAGCCCCTGGCGGGCCGGACCGGTTTGTTTACTTGCCCCGTCCTCAGGTCCGGCCGATCGCGGCTCCCACTGGCCACGGGAGCTGCTGGAAGCAGTGGCCAGTAAGTCCCTCAGCCCGCGCCGCTTCCACGTGTGTGTGTGTGAGAGAGAGAAAGAGAATTTCTCTGGACAGTGGGCCTAATCCTGTTCCCAGTGAAGTCGATGGGAGTTTTGCCGTTCACTTCAATGACAGCACAATGAAAACCATTTTACTATTCTCGGATATGCGCCTGAAATTCACTGTCATGGGAAAGCTTTTGTTGTTCTAAAAAAACCAAACGAGGTACAAAGCTAATTGCATTACCTCACATTTACAATTATATTTACAAACAGGAGAGAGCTTTTTAAAAAAATCCATAAAAAGCAATGTATGAAATTGTTCTGTAGCTATCTCTATATAGAACATTCTGTCCTGGAAACTGAAAGCTATGAATATGAAGCAGATCATGATTTTCTCCGCACGCAGCAAAAATGTTCATTATTAGCATCCTTGCCAGACAGGCCACTGCCAACTCATGTGGGTAATTCAGTCCACGTTTTCAGACATCTTGTCTGAGACAAAAGAGAAGATTGGTCTTGTGGGGAAAGGGTGGGGTTTTCAAGAACACCTAAATGACTTAGGAGCATAAGTCCCATTGAAAGTCTATGGGAATTGTGCTCCTAAATCACGTAGGTGCTTTTGAAAATCCCAAAGAGTAAGGAAATCTATGTTCTATTCCAGCATGACCTTGGGCCAGTCACTGGGGACCATATTTTCATGAGTGCCTACTAATTTTGGATGCCACTGTTTGGGGCTGTCCAAGTTAATGCCTCAGGTTGGGCATCCAAAAACCATGGCACACAGAGTCTTGAAAAGGTTGGGAGAAGTTGTGAGACTTAAATGATGTTTGTAATGGGGGGAAGGCGGAAGGGCTGCACTCTATCTCCCAACCCAAACACCCCTCAACTTTTGGAGTGTGTTAAATCTGTATCTAAATTGTGAAAAACGGCTCATCTTTCTTGTGGGTTGATCCAAAACCTGGGTTCCAAACACCTGTGAACTCAAGTGCGTCAGAGATGTGGATCTGATTTGGCTGGTATGACCCCATCTTTGGTTTGGGAAGCTCTTTCGGATGCTTCGTGGGAGTGCTGTCGAAGTACAAAGTGTTCTTTACATGACTACGGCTACACCTCGGAATTCTCAGTGTGGTTATTTTTTTGCAGTGGATGTTGCCTGTTCTGGAGAAATGACCACAAGGTATTTGGTTCCTAATCTGCATCTGGAAGAGTGAGACTTCTTGGTAAATGTCAAATGTGGGCTTCATTGACAGGTTTGACATGTACTCCTGCCACTGCACATTCCAGAGCCTTCCGATCGCATCTTGCTTGGAATCTAGTAGAACAACGTTGGGGAAAAGTCCGGGTGACTCATGCTTTAATATTGGTTTTGGTTTTTGTTTATTTTTAATCTTGGTCATTTACCATATGAGAGGTCAAATCAGATTTCCCATATTATTTTCTTAAGTTTTCAAATCCATTGCCATAGCAACTGTTTTGCCCTCCTCAAAGCTGTCATTAAGCCATGACATTGCTTTCCTTTGGGAAAGAAAAATGGCTGGTTGAGCTCAATGTAAAGAGTGAATATGTATTTTTTTAACCTTTCATAGAGTCTGCTCAGCAAAAACTCCAAATTCCGTGGCTCTGGCAGTGCACAAGAATCCCTAGTTCAGCTATTACCAAACGTAATCCCCATCCAGAGACCAGGAGCTATTTCTCTTGCCCGCAGCATTTGTAATCTTGCCTTGTGCCTTAGCTCCTGGACGGCAATGCGAAGAGAAGCCACATCTGTTCACTGTGAGCAGTGTGCTAGGTGTGAACATACCTACCATTGCTGGGCAGCTAGTTGAAGCTTCCCCAGTTGAAGCTAATAAATAATGAAGTCAGTATTCCTGAGGGGAAATGGGAACCATACATAAGAGTGTGTTTCATTCTTCCTCGGTTTGGTAGGACCAGTAAAACTTGTGGTTGTGCACAGCAAATGGCTTCCTCTGGGCAGCTCTACATCAGCTCTTAGCAATCCCCGCCAGATGGGAACAAAGGCTTTTCTTTGTTACAGCCCCTGCATGTGAGACACATTCCTGGGTGAACAGCAAGACCCCCCATGGCTGTGATCCTTGGCACATCTACAGCACCTGCCTCCAGGGACTGCGGTGTGGTTGTCCGTGGTTAATGGCTGTCAGGGCCGGCTCCAGGCACCAGCTGAACAAGCAGGTGCTTGGGGCGGCCACTCGGGAGAGGGGCGGCACGTCCAGCTATTCGGCGGCAATTCAGCGGAGGGTCNATGTTACAGCCCCTGCATGTGAGACACATTCCTGGGTGAACAGCAAGACCCCACATGGCTGTGATCCTTGGCACATCTACAGCACCTGCCTCCAGGGACTGCGGTGTGGTCCATGGTTAATGGCTGTAGTCAATTTCCATGCAATGCTGCTTATGTGGGATCAGGATCAGGCCACGTTGGGGCATGGAGGGGTTGGTTACATTGCTTGTCACTAAACGCTACAAGTGTACACTAGCAGGGAGTGGAGCGATGGGGGGAGTCACAAGAACACCTGTATTGTAATAAGTGATCCGCAATACGGAAAGGATTTGAGAGCCATTGCTCTAAAATACACATCTTTGCTAATCAAGCTAGTAACATGCCCAGGCTGTCATTCATGGAGCAGCATGATTTACCCACCTTCTGTTCATTGCCTGACCTTAGCTGCGAGTTACAGTGTGTTCTCAGTATAGGTAAAGGGGAACGTGTCATCCAGGACCAACATGTGCAGCTTTCCTTTTGCTCTTCTTTAAAGGACAACAGACACCAAGTCCAGCCGAGCCTGCTGCTCAGAGTGAATGCACGAGTTGTGAACTTGTGCACTCCCCTGGAGAAGCCAGCAAACTACATCACAGGCCAAACCCAGAGCTCCGGTAATCAGGCACACAGACATGCTAGTGGGTTTGATGCACTGCAGATAAGTATATCAGGCCTGATTCTCCAACAAGTGTAATGCTAATGAAGTCAATGGAATTACACTGGAGTGAGATCAGAATCAAGCCCATGCAGCTGAAAGTATGATAATGATATTTCCACCCTCTCAAGTGTTTCTGAGGAAAGTTCCAGAGGGAGTTAAAATAGTACCAGAGGAGAGAAGAGCTGATGACGAATAATCTGGAGGATCCAGAGGGCTCATGTCATGTTTCTTTTGAACGGGTTTCCACATTCTTTGTCAGACAGAATGGAAAGTGATTTGAAACATTTCTCTTTCCCTCCTTGCAAATTATTTTGCAGACTAAGTTACTTTACTGTCACATTTTTCCCTTCCAATACATTCAGCGGGGTATGGATTAGGGTCTCCTTTTATGTTCTGTGATTTTATGAACTGCCAACTGCACAAAGCCAGTTTGGCATCTTCTCTTACAAATCCAGCTTGAAATGGCTTTCCCATTTGTATTTGGGACTTGACTGTGCATGTTACTTCAGTAAAATTGAACTGGAGGAAAACAAAAAGAATTCGTATTTATATTACACAGCAAATGCCTCTATTCTGGGAGTAATTTCTCCAAGCAGATGAATGTCTCTAACAAAAATGTACAGCTCTGAATAATACTGCTGTGGAGCAAGAGAGAATATAATATTCAGTAATACAATGTACATTTTTCCTACAGTGGAAAAATTTCCCAGGGGAAAGATTCTGTTTTTATGGGTGTGGTGTTTAATTGTCGGTACTTAGTGGTAATGGTAATAGCTTTACATTTCTGGCAAAACTGCACCTTCAGTGGAAGGAGGAGAAATCTGGCTTTCATGCGCGTGCGTTTCTGGTTCTCCTGTATTCCTCAACAGTGACTCGCTCTCAGAACGGCAGGGCTTGAGGTTCGAAAATGTTTTGGTGCATGGGGTAGAGTTTTGGAAGAGAGGAGTCCAAGCCTGCAAAGTGCTTGAGTGCCTTTTGAGGGAGACTGAGCATTTTCAGCTCTCATTGAATTCACCAGCACGAGGCTGGACTGGGAGTTGGAAGATCTGGGTGCTGTTCTCATCTTCGCCACAGATTAACGGCTGGACGACTGTGGGCAGGTCACAGGCAGGGTTCTTTCCAAAGGGCCTTTTCTGGGTGCTCAGCAGGGGATCTGGCTGTCCAGCGTGGGGGGCTCAGTATACCAGGCCAAAGTGCAATGCAGAAGAGGAGTGCTGCTTGTTCTGTGAAAAATCTGCTCTTAAATTCCTCTCCCACGATCCCACACCACATCTGTGGGCAGAGATGCAAATGGACTCTGGGTCTTCTGACTTCCATGCTTGTGCTGTACTGACTAAGACATGCTTCCTGGAAGACTGACTGTAAACTCCTCCTGACCAAGAACTGAAGTGAACTACTGCAGGCCACGAAATGGAATTTATATTTGAGTAACCCAGAACTAGCTTTTTCCCAGTGGGAATTTTAATAACCTATTTATTAGCAAGGCAGCACAGATGACTGACTCAAAGGAAGAAATAAACAAAAAGAGACTAAATAAATAAGAAAAAATGCTGGCTAAGTAAACAAGTAGAAATTCCTCAGTAGCAAACACTTATTTTAAGGTTAACTGTGTAAACATGGCATTTGAAAAGATGCTTTAATAATGAGGCAACCCCGGTCTAATATCAAAGGAAGTGCATAAACTCCCTTACTTTAATAGCAGATTAGCAGCTGCTTCATGCATTGGACAAAAAGCCTTGCATGAGCATTAAATATAACTTCCTACCAATGCTAACAGTAGAGGTTGGGACCAACCTGCAAAGCTGAGATTTATAATTGAATCTGAATCCAAACATCCACAAAGCTCAGGAGGGCTGGATTCAGGAGGCCTCCAGTTAATAGGTGGCCTTGACGTTCTAAGTCTTAAGGTATGTCTGGACTGCAATTAAAAACCCACAGCTGTCCCATGCCAGCTGACCCAGGCTAGCAGGCATTGGACTAAGGGGCTGTTCAATTGCAGTGTAGACATTCGGGCTCAGGACCCCGTGATGGGGGAAGGTCCCGGAATTTGTGCTCCAGCCTGAGCTTGAATGTCTACACCACATTTAAACAGCTCCCTCGCCTGAGCCCAGCTAGCCTGAGTCAGCTGGCACAGGCCAGCCGCGGGTGTAATTGTGGTATAGACAGACCCTTAGTGAAAACATCAGTGGGGTGTCCAATCCCTTTCTAAGGTGTCTCTATCGTTTTAAACTCCTTCAGATCCACTGCAGTCCAAATTGTCCTAAGGTCATTACTGCTTTCAGATCACTGGAACTAATGACTCATTTAGGAGGCAGCATTGCAAGATGCTTCCATGCCAAACAGTCAGATCAGAGGAAATGGTCACATTTTCAAAAACTTCTTCCGTCTGGAAAGCACCTGCCACTTTCCACCTTATACTTAAAATGCAGAATACCAGTGCAACTGGTAATCTATCAAATGGGTAGAAACTTGTAAGTTCATCCACTAAACAGCACTACAAAGTAGGAATTATTAAGTAAGCTGTCACAGTTAGGCAGAAATGGTTTTCCCATCTTATGAATATTTCTGAGAGTTCAAAAATGTTTACTGTCCAGAATAGAGATGAGAAGTTGAAATCTCAAAAATTTTCACAAGCCAAAAGATTTTGATTATTTTTCCCCATTTTGGTCAATCAAAATGTTTCATTTCAATAATTATGAAATGTTTTATTTGGATTTTGACCTTTTTTTGTACCTCTTTTTCAGTCTAATTAGCTCAAGTGTCTAAACAAAACATCATTTTGAACTGGAAACCTGGCATTTTTTTGTTTCGAAAATGTCAAAACTTTTTGACAATTTTGAAACTTGTTTCAATACGTTTTTGAGTCAGGAGATTTGTCGAAACCAATCCTGTTTCACAAACAATTTCCGTTTCAATGAATTGGCATTTTTCAACAGCAACAACAAAAATACTTTGTGTTGAAAAATTCCTGACCCAGCTCTACTTAGAGTTGGAGCGAGTGTCCTCTACTGACTACAGCAAGCAACAACAACTTTGATTCTATTCCCACCTCTTCCACGGGTTTGTTTTTGAGCTTGGGCAAATTTCTTAACTATTCTGTGCCCCACTTTGTCCACCTGTAAAATGGGTATAATAGTAATACCTCAGAGTCGCGGAAATGAAAATGGAAAAGACTTATTCGGTCATTTAGTCAATTTTCTAGCCAGTGCAGGCTTATTTGAACAATACAGTCCCTTATGGTAGGCTGTGTCAGAGCTTTATTAACTCATGCTGTGATATACTTTCAAGATCCTTAAAGAAAAGTTGCTTTTCAGAGCGCAAAGTACTTTTATCTGCAGTGGATGTTTGTGTCTGGAGATTACGGCTGCCTTTATTGCCAAGACAACTTAAATTTGCTAGAACGTTTCTCAAAACTGTTGCAACTTTGTTTTAGTTCTTATGGAAGAACATTCTTCAGTTATCTGCAGGGACTTCCTGGCTTTGGCCCCATGCGTATTGCAGCATGAAATAGGGAAGTCACACACCGGTTGATTAATAGTGCCCATGCTTCCCTACCTGTTATAAAAAGCTTTAGGCCATGGGGGCGGGGACTGTTCCAATTGATGCAAAAGTAGAGAGCTTCCTTTTAGGAGAGAAGCATTTTGGCTAAGAGACTAATAAATAAAGCTGAAATGCCGGGAGTCCAGTGCCAGAGGAATTCCAAACAGAGCAGGTTCCAAATCTCCGTTTTCTTGAGGTTACGTTGCTTTTTAAGAAATACTGAAAAAGCAAATCGGCCTGAGCAGCACTGCTACATCAACAGAGTTTTCTCTTTGTTCCTTCCCAGTGTTACAGTTACACGTGTTGACTACGTTTTCTGTCCTCCAGGACTGCTTCTGGAATTGGGCGCTGATGGTGAGTGTGGCTAGGAGACTTATAGGCCCTAATGATCAGCCTGTTTGCAGGGAGGAGGTAACTTTTACTACAGTAGCACTGTGATACCATCGCTCAGAGGTAGATTCGGTGCCTCAACCAGCACTGGAGGGATGCTATTATACACGTCAGCCATGCTAATCTATCCTCTTGGGCACACCAGCTCCAGTGCTAGGCTCACAACCTTCGCCTTGCTCTCCATAGTGGTTCTGCTGGAGGGTCAGGGCCCTGTGTGTTGCTATTTTCTATTCCGCACCGTCGTTTTGCAGACAAATTTCCTGCCTTTAGGATCTTATCGTCTACATTAGACTCGACATGGGAAGAGATTCCAATAAACAAAGAAAGAGGGAAGGGAAGGGATATGGGAGCATAGGCTACAACACCTGAAGATCAGGAGATGTGCTTAATATTCTTGCTAGATCCTCTTTGGAGTTTGAAAATAAACGTATTGGGATTGGGGACCCAGAATGGTTACGGTGGGAGTAGGGAGCAAGGGGCAAAGCAGGGGCTCTTTATTTGCAGGTGGTGAAGAAATAGGTCCCCAGTTATGGGTGCACTTTATTTTTCTTTTAAATCAGACAACAGAGTTTCCGCTGAGACTGCGTGAGTAGGAGTCAGGGGGCCTGTTTCTCCTTCGTTCATGAGTAGAGAGTGGAGGTTGGTGCCCTCTTGAATAGAAACAGTGGCTGGGAGTGGGAGTGTGGTCTCACACAAGAGCAGACGCTGGAGGCTGTGTTAGGGAATACCCACTCCCCTGCACCATCCGTGTGAGCAAAGGCTCAGGGAGATGCCATGAATCTAGCACATGGTAAAGACACACATGCACCTGAAGGCTGCAGGAATATGCTGCCTGACCACGGAAATGCCACCATTCATTGGTGCTGTGACAGCTGACTGAAAAGCATGGGAGCTTAGCACGGCTTTCTAGCATCATGGTGGTACAGTAGAAATAAATGCACCTTTTTCCATACTGCAGCAGAATACAGAATTCTGTAAGGAGGTGCGTATATTTACTGTATGCATGGGGTTTGTTTCCATTTTGTATTCCTAGAGTGCTCCTGCTGTAGACATTTGGTTTACTATTTGAATACTAGACTTGCACAGCTAAAGATCCACCATTTCCTGGCTTCGTATTAAATTGATAATCTCCGGAACATGCCATTTTTGTACAGTGAGATCATGTGTTGAATCCTGACCAGTTTCACTCTCTGAAGAATTCCAAACTACTGGACAGTTCTGGGATAGTCCTTGAGTATTTAGTTTAACCCTCAAAATGAGTTGTGGTGGGAAAAGTCCATGTTATCAAACAAGTTGAGGGCTGGCTTTTAAGAGTAATTCAGCTGCATTTCATTTTAGTTAGAGATGATCTGAGCAGCAAAGCTTGGAGCTGTGTCTGAACTGTCACAGAGTTCCGGGGGTGAATTCAATGGCAGTTCTTCATGACTGAGTCCAGCAAGATTTGGTCTGGAAAGTGATATTTTGTTGGCTGGTGAGTGGCAGGAACTCCCTTCCATTAGAAGTGCTAACATGCTGTGTAAATTAGTCCACAGAGTTGACAGCTAATTAAATGTTGCAACTCCTTTCTTAGATGACTATGGAGATACAGTGCTCCCAATGCACATCAACAGGGCCGGCTCCAGGCACCAGCAAAGGAAGCAGGTGCTTGGGGCGGCCAATGGAAAGGGGCGGCACGTCTGGGTCTTTGGCGGCAATTCGGCGGTGGGTCCCTCAGTCCCTCTCTTCCTCTTTGAGCTGCCGCCGACGTGCCGCCAAAGAGGAAGAGAGGGAGTGGCGAAGGACCCGCCACTGAATTGCCGCTTGGGGTGGCAAAAACACTGGAGCCGGCCCTGCACATCAAACTACGCCCAGTGAGCCAGACACCCCTGCCTGGCCTTGAGCTAACAGTGTCTATGGCAAATGAATTTGACAAATAGTTCATGTGAACAAAATTCATCCTGCGCACTGTTCACAGTGAGAATGTCTTCAATTATTCAGTATCCAGAATTTGCCATTCAGGCTGGGTGATTACTCAGCTAGGCCACGTGGTATGGTTTTTGCTCTCTGATTTGATGATCTCATCTTTATAAATGGCTATTGTAAAGTACTTTCATTTAGTCACTCAACCAATTTTATTTCTTGATTAAACAAATTCATTCTGTTTACGTTCCTCTCAGTGAAGCTTCACGCACATGGATAGTTCGGAAGAATGAACAAAAAAGGACCTGGATGTCACCAAATCAAAATAATATTCAGAATTCACAACCCTACTAGTGAATGCTTTCCCGCACTATTCACCCAGATTTTCATGGAGTATGTAATTGCTTGGCGTTCTTCTGCTGAAGGGCCAAAGAAGGTTGGTTTTGGCTTTAAAACTTCATCCTAAGTGTGGCTGGAATCTGATTTCCTTTTTGCCTGGGCCATTAGAATTTTTAGGGTAACGTAACCCTTCTGGAGCCAGCAACAACAAGAGGCACCCCCAGATATTAAACCCGGCCCTTAACAAGACAAAGCAGAACCAGCTTGAGCTACCATCCACTAACCTAGGAAAAGTAGCCCCCACCCCAGGCGGGAGCTTCCCCCCTCGCAAGCACTGAGACTGTGCAGAACAAAGGAAACCGTTTATTAAAAGTGAAAGGGAATCCTGCATGAATGTGGGAAAACACCGCAACCACCATCTGAAAGCTGGTGCCCTTAAGCAAACACCCACCCCACAATATGTTGGGCAGTGTCCTTTGCCTCCGTTTCCCGCCTTGTGCTGTGAAAGTCTGCCGAACGAATGTCCCTTTCATACATCACTCCCCTCTCTCTCCGCCGCGCCCCACTCACAGTTTGTTGTCCTGGGTCAGCGAAGACCAGAATTCAGAGTGCGTTCAGGTGGGTTCGCCGCCCACCCCTCCAAAGGGGTGCGGGGCACACACCGAGCAACATCTCTTCTGCCGCAGCCGCTGTACTCCACCACTGCTTGCCACAGCTGTTGCCACGCTGTCTCTACCGTCGCTGGGCACGTGCTGCTGCTGTTGTCGCTGCCCCCATTCAGCTCTGCCACTTCTGCAACCACCACTTAGCCCAGCGCCTAGTGATTTCACCTCTCAGCAGCTGCCTCTTTGTTCTTTCAGTGCAACACTCGGTCTAGGGCTCCGCTCATTAGTGATTTCAGCTCTAGGAATCGCTGAACAGAAACAAGGACTTTCAAATGAGTCAGGTCAGCTCTGTCTTTAAACAGTGGTGATGCGAGGGTCAAATAGTGTCTAGGACTCTTTAGGCAGAGTCCAAACCATCATGGAGGAACATCTCTCCCCACCCCCTCTCATTTTCACTGTGATTGGGCACCCCTCCCCCCCCGTTTAGCAAGTGAGGTTTGGTTTCGGGGGAGCCCCTCAATCTGGGCAGGCTAAGTACAGTTTGGCTGCCCTTTACTCATGCAATAAGGGCAACCGCATTTCATTCCCCCTGCGTTTAATGCTAAAGTGAATTGTAACCCAAAGACCAGCCAAACTTGATCACGTTGGCCAAGCAGCTCTGTCTGCTGAACGCCTCGGCAGAATAGGTGTGTGTATGCAAATACAGTCTGCTCCTGAAGTCTTTCCCCTCAATTTGTCACTAGGAATCAGGTGCTCATTCAGACCCTGCGTAGAGTAACATAAAAAAGGTTTCAGTTCTGCTGCATCTCTCTTTTTACTATTATTAGAATGAGCTACTGAATCAACATTCAACAAACCAACTCTTAATTCATTTGGTAGGAACAGTGTCTGCACGGGACTAGCCGTCTCAACGTACAGCACAATATGCCGAGATGAACAGCAGGCGACCATTATCCCGGGATGGACCAGTCTAGTCCAATTATTGCAGGTGTATTTTGGATGATATTTCGGTTTTTCCTCTCCTGGTGCCAGGCGCTGCTTCCTGACTGTGGGGCTTCCCCTACATCCAATAGCTGAATTGCATTCAGTACTAGCAAGCTACAAGTTTTGCTAATGGATTGCATGTTCTGAACGTGATGCATTGCGTAGCCACTTCTAAAATTGTCATTAAATCACCACTGATGCTAACTCCATGAGAAACACCTACATGGTAACCTGCATCACTGATCTCCCATTACCTCCCAATTACTATATGATTAGTTTGTCATTTTATGAAAGCAATCCTTACGATGAAGGATGATTGCATGTTTCTGGTGCAGCTGATGGTTAAAATACCTCACAGAATATCCCAGTTCTTCTGACATCTGTATTAATTTACTGCAGCCTTTTTGTTTTCGTTCCTAGACTCTGTTTCTTTACATTCCCTGTATCCTAGTTTAACGCTTCAAAAACCCAAAGAACACAAGCATCCAGCATATCAACCGTCAATTGTGAGGATGTGTCTGCAGGAGGAAAACCCAGAGTTTAGGAAAGAAATGAGTGTGTGTGTGTGTGTGTGTGAAAAAATGTACAATGAACTTCTGTGACCCTCTGCTAGCTTCTGAGTATCTTGCGATGGAGGGAAAATAAGATCATGCAAATCCATGAGGTTGATAGAAGTGGGCTTTTTTCTAACTCGGGATGGGCTGGGGTGGGCATCTGTGTTCAGCTCTGGATCCAATCTAGGCAAGTTTGGCCTGGGAGTCAGGGCCGAGGCATTGTACATAAATCAAAAGTTTGGGACTTAAAATTAGTCCTTGATTTTCCTAGTGAAGTCTATTGACGTATATTTCCATTCGGCAAGCCGTGTGTGGTAATATTGAGTCATTCATATTTTTAGTGATTATATATTAAGAGCCTAATTCTCCCCAATGGGAGAATTCAGGATTAAGGGCTGCAAAATTGACTCCTTAGTAAATGAATTAAATAAAGCCAAATTCTGCCCTGTTACACTGGTGTGAATCTAGAGTCTTTCCACTTACAACAGAGAGAGACTCCAGCTTTACATCAATGTAACTGAGAGCAGCGTGTTTCCCATGGTGTTGTTTTAGCATAGTAACTGGATTACACACGACTTAGTTCCAAGAAATTAATTATTCATTCCCTTGATGAAAACCAATTCTACCTAATTCAGCTACAGAGATTTAACATAAATTACTGAACATTTCTTGCAGAAAGGAAACGTTCCTTTACTTTTTAGTGGATAAAACACAGTATCGTAGGCTAATTCATTTTAGCAGCAAACGATGAGTCAAGCAATTAAAATGAGCCCCAGCTTTAGGGGTCGGGTGTAGCCTTGGCAATGCTGAAATCTCATGAGTTTTCTGCTATTGTGGACAAACAATCCAAGTAAACTGCTGGTGTCACAAATTTTTGTTTCTTTCAGATGGGATCTGGTCCCCTGTTCTGGCCTGGAACTGAAACCTTCGGTTCAGGTTCAGATCTACGAATTTATTAGATTTATATTTCACAAATGACCAGTGTGACTCCCCTGACCAAGGGAGGGTGGAACAAACTAATCAGATGGGTTACTTTCATTTTTCTGCTGCCTCTATGCTTTTTGGCTACTCACCGTGGATTTTTTTAAGGCTCTGGTATTTCTTATCAGAAATGTAGTGGGGTAGGTAGGCAGGGCCTGACACAAAACTTGGATTCAGATTTTTAACGCCAAGGAGGTTGGATGTTTTTTTAGCCTGTTAAAGAGAGAATGGCCAGTTGAATTTAGGGGTCAGACCCTTAGCCCCTCCAGAGCTCAGAAGAAGGGCTGGCTGAAAACTCTTCATCAAACTCTTTTCCAATGGAAAATTAGGCTTTTGACAAAACCAAATTTATTGCAAAAACTATTGGCTTTATGCAGAAAAATTCGAGGTTTTTTTGTCAAGACCAAAATCTTCATCTTCTGCCGAAAAGTTTCACTGTGTGGCTGAAAATTGTGGGTCTTGTAAAAACAAGAAAATGACAAAAACAACCTCCCCCCCCCACCCCCCACCCCCCCAAAAATACAAGTTAAATTTTCTGCAGGAGAAAAAAAAAACATTTTCCCATCAGTGCTGTTCAGAGGTATTTAGAGCCAAGGTTTTATTTCTGGCTGTTGGTGGGAGTTAAGGGACGAAGTCAATGGCAAAGCCTCCAAGTGAGTGTGTCAATTTATTAGGCTCATGATTAACTTGGGGGAATGACTTCAAAAAGCGCCTGCAATGTGCACAGAACCTCTCATTCCTGTCATCTGGGAGCCTGCTGAGACCCAGGAGTGGGCAAACCCCCTGAGGAGCTGGCAAGAACAAAGGGCATGAGAGTAGAGAATGCAGGGGGGCCAGGAAGTCATCAACTATACAGGGAGGAGGGAAAAGGGAGCATTGGCAGAAGCTCATATACCAGGGGTAGGCAACCTATGGCACGTGTGCCGAAGGCGGCACGCAAGCTGATTTTCAGTGGCACTCACACTGCCCGGGTCCTGGCCACCGGTCCGGGGGGCTCTGCATTTTAATTTAATTTTAAATGAAGCTTCTTAAATATTTTAAAAACCTTATTTACTTTACATACAACAATAGTTTAGTTATATATTATAGACATATAGAAAGAGACCTTCTAAAAGCGTTAAAATGTATGACTGGCACACGAAACCTTAAATCCGAATGAATAAATGAAGACACGGCACACCCCTTCTGAAAGGTTGCCGAGCCCTGTCATATACTATGGTCAAGAGGTTGTCGTGGGCATTGCATGCAAGTAACGGATGGAGCTGCTACTGCAGAACTATTGTGCAAGTTTTCTTTGCATTACTGGAGCACCTGGTAGCCCTAGTCAAGGACCAGGAACCCATTGTGCGAGGCACTGTACAAACACAGAACAAAAATGACAGTCTCTGCCCCATGGCGCTTACCGTCTAACAAGAGACAATAGCTGGTTATAGACGGTTGTAGTCTGAATTAAATCAGCAGAATATATGAGTTTGGAAATGTAGCAGCAGAATAAATCAGAAGCATAATCTGTTGTTCAAATCTAAAAACCTCTACCAGATGTGGCAGTCCAGTATGGAAAGAAAGAAATAGACACAAGGTTCACAGGAAGTATATGATAGTACATTTGTATTCTGCCATCAATATCGCTAGCTTTTGTTAGAGACGAACCCCCCCCCCCCATCTTTTTCACTCTGTTGTACAAGAAATAAATTGTACTATCACTGTAATTGCTTTTACAAAGCCAAAAAAAAAAGCAAAGCTTTTCCTAGTCTAGTTCCAAACATCTGATGGTTTTTGTTATGGGATCAATTGTTTCTTTCCACAATCAGTTATTTCTGCGGGAGATGGTTATACCCTATCTATCTTCATTTCCCACAAGGAAACATTGCTATCAGCTCACAAATTTTCCTCCAAAATGTATAAAAACGTTGAGACTCTCCAGCGTTGCTGCTGCTGTTTTCACTAAGAATCATAATCAACGGCTGCGATTTAAAAAAAAAAAATCTGCTCTTTCTGTTTAAATACTAAACTTTGGCAGAGGGAGAGCATATCCTTTTGATGGCTGCATCCTCTTCTCCTTGCTCTCATATGAACATGCGTAAATCTAACCTCAGTCACTGGGGAGATGCGTTCAGCTCAAATTTGGCTCCATTGTAGTGAAAAAAAAATGAAAATTACTATCTGGCCTGGATTAAATAGAGTGCTGAATAGGACAATGATCCACATATAAAATGGGAAGATAGTTCTTAATTTGCACCAACTCTTTTCTCCTGCAGGATTAATCACATCGGATGACTAGCAATGAAAATCTTCTGTTTCAGGTTTCTTTAACCCAGGAAAACCTCTGCTGTTTAATTTTCCAGAAGAGAAGGTGCAATGTCACCATAACAGCCCAGATTTTCTGAAGTGATTTCGTTTCCAGGTCCCTCCCTTGTCATTATTTCCTTCCCTTGTTTCCCCATGGATCATTTCAGTTAACAGCTGTTTACATTTTGAAAGTATTACATCAATATCACAATGAAGCTTTATTTTCCTTTGAACTTCGGCATTTCTAGTTCATGCAAAGAAGATCAGTAATATTAAGATGTCTAAACGTGATTTCTAATAACACAGCAAAAAAGACTCCTCATAACAATATAGCCATATGAATCACTGTAAAATGAGAACTATGCAAACACCGGCTTTTCAGAAGATCTACCAAATAAGATTACATCCTGCATTAATTGATGAATCATTCTGAATAGTGGATAAACTTCAGAGATTGGCAAGCTTCTTACAGCCAATTCACAAGCAGAAAAAGAGAAAATTTATCTAAGTAAATTCTTCACAGCAAGTTCTTCACCCCGCTCTACCTAAACAATTTGAGAAAAAGATTCTCTTTGCCTTCAGAGCTGGTTTTAAACTCAAAACCTATGAGGATCAACACAATCATCTCCCATCCTTTCCCTGTTATTGGGGTAAACATGAGGTAACGTGGCGTCCTCAGATGTTGAAATAGTCTGTATGATAAGAGAAAAGGCTTACAGAATTGCTCATCTGCAGTAACTTTTGGTGACAGATTAGAGCCGGGGTCGGCAACCTGCAGCACGCGTGCCAAAGGCAGCACGCGGGCCGATTTCTAGTGGCACGCTGCTGCCAGCCGGGGTCCCGGTCGCCGGCCCCACTCAGCCTGCTGCTGGCCTGGATTATGGAACCCCAGCCCAGCAGCAGGATGAGCCGCTCAGCCCGCTGCCGGTCTGGGGTTCCGGCTGCCGGCCCCTTGCCAGCCACGGTCCTGGCCGCCGGCCCCACTCAGCCCTTTTGCCATGTGATGGATGGAACCTGGGCTGGCAGCAGGCTGAGCAGGGCCGGTGTCTGGGACCCTGGCTGGCAGGGGCCAGCGGACGGGACCCCAGACCGGCAGCGGGCTGAGCAGCTCAGCCTGCTGTCGGTCTGGGGTTCGGTCTGCCGCCCGCGCTGCCGGTCTGGCATGCGAAACCTTTTACTGGCATGCGAAACCTTAAATTAATGAAGACTTGGCACACCACTTCCCACAGGTTGCTGACCCCTGGATTAGAGTGTGATATGATCAGGCCTGATCACATGGTACTTACATTCCCATTCAAGTTATTAGAGCTGCAAAATTGGGGGGGAGTGGGGGAGGGCGGATTTATGAAAAAATATCAATTTATTTTTGTCTCATAGCACACAAAATGGAATAATAGTTATTTTCTTTTTAAAAAATTGTGAAATATCTTTTATTTCCCCCCCCTTTTCTCTTTTTGTTTCCCTTTTTGCCGTGGGGTTGAATACAGTAAGTAGTGTCCGCGGGGAGTGGGCATTCTTTACTTTTTCCCCTCTGTAACTTTTTCAACCTTCCTCCTCTCTCAAAAAGTTCCAGGGTGGCAGAGTGACAGAATTCTGTTGTTCCTTTTGCCACGTGTCACTTTCCCCAAGTTCCAGAACATCGGGCTGAGAGGGTGGGGCAGGCGCCCTTATGAGAAGACTGGGGGTAGAGGGTTGTTGCTAGGAAGTTCGTATCAGATGGGGCTCCCCAGAACATCTGTGAATCTAGACCCCCGTTTGTGAAACTGTGACTCTTGTGAGTTAGGAATTGTCACAGCAAGAACAGAATGATCTGCAGCAACCTTTTTGAGTCATTTATACTGGGCCAAAGCGAAAGGGTTTTTTCAGCCCCTTTTCTTAGCTCTTCTCTATTGGGAATTCCCTGCAACTGCAACCACTTTAAACCATGGGAGACCCTGGAAATTTCTGCTTCTGCTTCCACTGCTCACTTTCTAGAGGCAATTATCCCAAAGCTTAGCTATTATCTGAGTTTTCCATAAAGAGTGTTAGCATCATTAATGAGTATGATGTGAACTCTGGGAAAGTGCTGGATTTTTCCTCTGTCCTGAAGGCAATGCATGTGGCACCCTTGGCACCAGTGAATAGTTAGGCAAACTCTGGGAACTGGAATGCAGTCCATTCCGTCAATGGGCATGTCATGTGGGATGCCAGGTGCAGAATTACCAATGTACTTGCCAAACTTTTAGTATTCGATCATGATTTACTGCATTTATTGAACTCCTAGGTATTGTCAACTTTGTTTGAGAGGTTCCAGAAATGCAGAGGATGGTTGTTTAGTAATCTTGGCAACTTTTACATGTTACTACACAGGGAAAATGTTATATTGATTATTACTCTCTTTTTTCCCCACTGGAAATGATTCACTGTGAACAAGTGGCTGGAGAAGTTGGTACCTTCTGCAGAAGCTCATTATGAGAAAACAAATAAAATCATTAGTGGAGTCCGACCCAGATTGCTTAGCAAACTGTATAGGATTCATATTTCTAAATAGGGTCTGGTAATTTATTTGCAACAGAATCATAGAAATGTCGGGCTGGAAAAGCCCTTGGGAAGTCATCAAGTCCAGCCCTTTGCACCGAGGCAGGGCCAAGTCAATCTTTGAAAGTTTCCAAGTGCTTCCATGTTGCACATTAGACA
This sequence comes from Platysternon megacephalum, assembly GCA_003942145.1. NCBI lineage: Eukaryota > Metazoa > Chordata > Testudines > Platysternidae > Platysternon > Platysternon megacephalum. Next base: position 4,001,628 of record QXTE01000140.1, read on the forward strand.
ATCTTGTTGTGAGGGTTTTGTTGGCCAGAGAGTTCGCATTAATATGCCCACTGTTTGCTGTGCGGGGTCTCAGTTACACAAACAGTGAACTTGGGCAGTTTGCTGTCACGAGCTACAAACCCTGCCTTTCCTCACATGACAACTGATGTACCTGAATATACCTGCCCAAGTTTCTTTCTGCATGTGTCACCTTGATCCCCCAGTGAGTACCGTAGAGCAATTATGAAGACGTTTCTATAGTACAGCTAAGTTGTCCACTAGAGAATCTGAATTTGGATGGAAAATTTGTACTAGATTTGGAAGAACCTGGTTGACAAGGAGTATTGGCTAGTGATTCACATAGGGGACTGAAAGTTGTTGGTTTTCTTCCTGGCTCGGCCTCGGACTAGCTTCGGGACCTTGGGCAAGTCACTTCGGCCTAAATTGTGTCACAAAGACACAGCCGTGTATGGCTGTCCCACCCCAGGGCCATCTGAAAAAAGGACTGAATATTAAAGAGCCCCAATTTCCTGCCTGCACCCCACTTCCTCTAGCCTGTGTCAGCAGTAAATTATGATACCGCCTATGCTCGCTCAGTTGCCTGGACTGGTTCTTAGGCTCTACCCACTCGCTCCCAGCAGGAAAAGAGCAGTGGGTGCCCAATGCCCATTCACTCCTGCATGCCCGGACCAAAGTCCAGGTAGTCCGTTTAGGAAGGGTCTTCTCCCCATTGCATCCTGCCCAGCTGCGCGGCCCGGGGCACAACATAGCCATTAACGTCTATGTGCTCTGTTTACCCATCCGTATCATAGAATGTACCTAACTGCGAGGATTAACTGGTGTTTCTACGTACTCTGAGATTCTCCAGTAGCCGTAACTAAGTCAGAACAAAATGTCGCTAGGCTATTTTAATATTTTCTAACTCAAGATGATCTGGAATCGAAATCCTGGATTTGAAACCCCCCAAAGTTCAGATCTGGTTACAGTGGCAAACTTTGTGGCTTGGGCCCACCTTTTACTATCTATGGTTTTGATCATGTCTGTAAGATCCAACCCTACCCACCCCATCCTGCTTTAGTCCACAGAGCAAACTTATCGTGCTGGTTTGCCTTAGGGTGACCAGATGAGGGGAATAAAATATCGGGACACATTGGGGGGGGGGAAAGGGAGGTGAGCAAAAAAAAAAAAAA